>SRSE01001156.1:242500-281371 GCA_005024645.1 Planiliza haematocheilus
GGTCAGGATGCAGGTGCAGGGAATGGGCTCTTCATCTTAGCATGAACGAAGCTATGCACCTTTGTTTCTCTTCAGATCGTATAAATCTTTCGCCTTTTACTAAAGATTTCCGTGGAGAGGGACAACAAGAGTTTTTCCCAATTTTTTGATGCCTGTGCATTGCAGGGCTTCTCCTTCTTGTAAATATAAAAAAGTTCTGCTTCAGCTTTGGGTCGACATCTAAGCTGGAATCTAAACATTTATTTCGTGCTGAGCGAAGTCGTGTGTTTCAGATGTTACAGTTTCTGAACATCAATGTGTGATGTGATTTTAATTGTTTAATACTAGGAGTTTGTCGCACGAGACAATGCTATTTATTGTAGAGTTGTCTGATCATGACATAGCTTAAATCATTACAGACAATAGCAATGAATGACAGGATGTTGTTGTCTTCCATTATGGCCGTGTGTGTGGAGGTAAAAACCTTGTGCTGTGTTACCCTCTAGTGGTCACTGATTGTACTGCCAACTAAATCCACAGATTAGGATTTTGTGCTTGACCATGTAAACCAGAGGTCAGGATGCAGGTGCAGGGAATGGGCGCTTCATCTTAGCATGACGAAGCTATGCACTCTTGTTTCTCTTCAGATCGTATAAATCTTTCGCCTTTTACTAAAGATTTCCGTGGAGAGGGACAACAAGAGTTTTTCCCAATTTTTGATGCCCTGTGCATTGCAGGGCTTCTCCTTCTTGTAAATATAAAAAAGTTCTGCTTCAGCTTTGGGTCGACGTCTAAGCTGGAATTTAATTGCTTAATACTATGAGTTTGTTGCACGAGACAGTGGCTATTTATTGTAGAGTTGTCTGATCATGACATATCTTAAATCATTACAGACAATAGCAATGAATGACAGGATGACAGGATGTTGTTGTCTTCCATTATGGCCGTGTGTGTGGAGGTAAAAACCTTGTGTTGTGTTGCCCTCTAGTGGTCACTGATTGTACTGCCAACTAAATCCACAGATTAGGATTTTGTGCTTGACCATGTAAACCAGAGGTCAGGATGCAGGTGCAGGGAATGGCGCTTCATCTTAGCATGAACGAAGCTATGCACTCTTGTTTCTCTTCAGATCGTATAAATCTTTCGCCTTTTACTAAGATTTCCGTGGAGAGGGACAACAAGAGTTTTTCCCAATTTTTTGATGCCCTGTGCATTGCAGGGCTTCTCCTTCTTGTAAATATAAAAAAGTTCTGCTTCAGCTTTGGGTCGACGTCTAAGCTGGAATTTAATTGTTTAATACTAGGAGTTTGTTGCACGAGACAGTGCTATTTATTGTAGAGTTGTCTGATCATGACATATTTTAAATCATTACAGACAATAGCAATGAATGACAGGAGATGTTGTTGTCTTCCATTATGGCCGTGTGTGTGGAGGTAAAACCTTGTGTTGTGTTGCCCTCTAGTGGTCACTGATTGTACTGCCAACTAAATCCACAGATTAGGATTTTGTGCTTGACCATGTAAACCAGAGGTCAGGATGCAGGTGCAGGGAATGGGCTCTTCATCTTAGCATAACGAAGCTATGCACTCTTGTTTCTCTTCAGATCGTATAAATCTTTCGCCTTTACTAAGATTTCCCGTGGAGAGGGACAACAAGAGTTTTTCCCAATTTTTTGATGCCCTGTGCATTGCAGGGCTTCTCCTTCTTGTAAATATAAAACGTTCTGCTTCAGCTTTGGGTCGACATCTAAGCTGGAATCTAAACATTTATTCGTGCTGAGCGAAGTCGTGTGTTCAGATGTTACAGTTTCTGAACATCAATGTGTGATGTGATTTTAATTGTTTAATACTAGGAGTTTGTCGCACGAGACAATGCTATTTATTGTAGAGTTGTCTGATCATGACATAGCTAAATCATTACAGACAATAGCAATGAATGACAGGATGTGTTGTCTTCCATTATGGCCGTGTGTTGGAGGTAAAAACCTTGTGCTGTGTTACCCTCTAGTGGTCACTGATTGTACTGCCAACTAAATCCACAGATTAGGATTTTGTGCTTGACCATGTAAACCAGAGGTCAGGATGCAGGTGCAGGGAATGGGCGCTTCATCTTAGCATGAACGAAGCTATGCACTCTTGTTTCTCTTCAGATCGTATAAATCTTTCGCCTTTTACTAAAGATTTCCGTGGAGAGGGACAACAAGAGTTTTTCCAAATTTTTGATGCCCTGTGCATTGCAGGGCTTCTCCTTCTTGTAAATATAAAAAAGTTCTGCTTCAGCTTTGGGTCGACGTCTAAGATGGAATTTAATTGTTTATAATACTATGAGTTTGTTTGCACGAGACAGTGCTATTATTGTAGAGTTTGTCTGATCATGACATATCTAAATCATTACAGACAATAGCAATGAATGACAGGATGACAGGATGTTGTTGTCTTCCATTATGGCCGTGTGTGTGGAGGTAAAAACCTTGTGTTGTGTTGCCCTCTAGTGGTCACTGATTGTACTGCCAACTAAATCCACAGATTAGGATTTTGTGCTTGACCATGTAAACCAGAGGTCAGGATGCAGGTGCAGGGAATGGGCCCTTCATCTTAGCATGAACGAAGCTATGCACTCTTGTTTCTCTTCAGATCGTATAAATCTTTCGCCTTTTACTAAAGATTTCCGTGGAGAGGGACAACAAGAGTTTTTCCCAATTTTTTGATGCCCTGTGCATTGCAGGGCTTCTCCTTCTTGTAAATATAAAAAGTTCTGCTTCAGCTTTGGGTCGACGTCTAAGCTGGAATTTAATTGTTTAATACTATGAGTTTGTTGCACGAGACAGTGCTATTTATTGTAGAGTTGTCTGATCATGACATATCTTAAATCATTACAGACAATAGCAATGAATGACAGGATGACAGGATGTTGTTGTCTTCCATTATGGCCGTGTGTGTGGAGGTAAAAACCTTGTGTTGTGTTGCCCTCTAGTGGTCACTGATTGTACTGCCAACTAAATCCACAGATTAGGATTTTGTGCTTGACCATGTAAACCAGAGGTCAGGATGCAGGTGCAGGGAATCGGCTCTTCATCTTAGCATGAACGAAGCTATGCACTCTTGTTTCTCTTCAGATCGTATAAATCTTTCGCCTTTTACTAAAGATTTCCTCGGAGAGGGACAACAAGAGTTTTTCCCAATTTTTTGATGCCCTGTGCATTGCAGGGCTTCTCCTTCTTGTAAATATAAAAAGTTCTGCTTCAGCTTTGGGTCGACATCTAAGCTGGAATTAAAACATTTATTCGTGCTGAGCGAAGTCGTGTGTTCAGATGTTACAGTTTCTGAACATCAATGTGTGATGTGATTTTAATTGTTTAATACTAGGAGTTTGTTGCACGAGACAATGCTATTTATTGTAGAGTTGTCTGATCATGACATAGCTTAAATCATTACAGACAATAGCAATGAATGACAGGATGTTGTTGTCTTCCATTATGGCCGTGTGTGTGGAGGTAAAAACCTTGTGTTGTGTGCCCTCTAGTGGTCACTGATTTGTACTGCCAACTAAATCCACAGATTAGGATTTGTGCTTGACCATGTAAACCAGAGGTCAGGATGCAGGTGCAGGGAATGGGCGCTTCATCTTAGCATGAACGAAGCTATGCACTCTTGTTTCTCTTCAGATCGTATAAATCTTTCGCCTTTTACTAAAGATTTCCGTGGAGAGGGACAACAAGAGTTTTTCCCAATTTTTTGATGCCCTGTGCATTGCAGGGCTTCTCCTTCTTGTAAATATAAAAAAGTTCTGCTTCAGCTTTGGGTCGACGTCTTAGCTGGAATTTAATTGCTTAATACTATGAGTTTGTTGCACGAGACAGTGCTATTTATTGTAGAGTTGTCTGATCATGACATATCTTAAATCATTACAGACAATAGCAATGAATGACAGGATGACAGGATGTTGTTGTCTTCCATTATGGCCGTGTGTGTGGAGGTAAAAACCTTGTGTTGTGTTGCCCTCTAGTGGTCACTGATTGTACTGCCAACTAAATCCACAGATTAGGATTTGTGCTTGACCATGTAAACCAGAGGTCAGGATGCAGGTGCAGGGAATGGGCTCTTCATCTTAGCATGAACGAAGCTATGCACTCTTGTTTCTCTTCAGATCGTATAAATCTTTCGCCTTTTACTAAAGATTTCCGTGGAGAGGGACAACAAGAGTTTTTCCCAATTTTTTGATGCCCTGTGCATTGCAGGGCTTCTCCTTCTTGTAAATATAAAAAAGTTCTGCTTCAGCTTTGGGTCGACATCTAAGCTGGAATCTAAACATTTATTCGTGCTGAGCGAAGTCGTGTGTTCAGATGTTACAGTTTCTGAACATCAATGTGTGATGTGATTTTAATTGTTTAATACTAGGAGTTTGTCGCACGAGACAATGCTATTTATTGTAGAGTTGTCTGATCATGACATAGCTTAAATCATTACAGACAATAGCAATGAATGACAGGATGTTGTTGTCTTCCATTATGGCCGTGTGTGTGGAGGTAAAAACCTTGTGTTGTGTTGCCCTCTAGTGGTCACTGATTGTACTGCCAACTAAATCCACAGATTAGGATTTTGTGCTTGACCATGTAAACCAGAGGTCAGGATGCAGGTGCAGGGAATGGGCGCTTCATCTTAGCATGAACGAAGCTATGCACTCTTGTTTCTCTTCAGATCGTATAAATCTTTCGCCTTTTACTAAAGATTTCCGTGGAGAGGGACAACAAGAGTTTTCCCAATTTTTTGGTGCCCTGTGCATTGCAGGGCTTCTCCTTCTTGTAAATATAAAAAGTTCTGCTTCAGCTTTGGGTCGACGTCTAAGCTGGAATTTAATTGTTTAATACTATGAGTTTGTTGCACGAGACAGTGCTATTTATTGTAGAGTTGTCTGATCATGACATATCTTAAATCATTACAGACAATAGCAATGAATGACAGGATGACAGGATGTTGTTGTCTTCCATTATGGCCGTGTTTGTGGAGGGTAAAAAACCTTGTGTTGTGTTGCCCTCTAGTGGTCACTGATTGTACTGCCAACTAAATCCACAGATTAGGATTTTGTTGCTTGACCATGTAAAACCAGAGGTCAGGATGCAGGTGCAGGGAATCGGCTCTTCATCTTAGCATGAACGAAGCTATGCACTCTTGTTTCTCTTCAGATCGTATAAATCTTTCGCCTTTTACTAAAGATTTCCGTGGAGAGGGACAACAAGAGTTTTCCCCAATTTTTTGATGCCCTGTGCATTGCAGGGCTTCTCCTTCTGTAAATATAAAAAAGTTCTGCTTCAGCTTTGGGTCGACATCTAAGCTGGAATCTAAACATTTATTCGTGCTGAGCGAAGTCGTGTGTTCAGATGTTACAGTTTCTGAACATCAATGTGTGATGTGATTTTAATTGTTTAATACTAGGAGTTTGTCGCACGAGACAATGCTATTTATTGTAGAGTTGTCTGATCATGACATAGCTTAAATCATTACAGACAATAGCAATGAATGACAGGATGTTGTTGTCTTCCATTATGGCCGTGTGTGTGGAGGGTAAAAACCTTGTGTTGTGTTGCCCTCTAGTGGTCACTGATTGTACTGCCAACTAAATCCACAGATTAGGATTTTGTGCTTGACCATGTAAACCAGAGGTCAGGATGCAGGTGCAGGGAATGGGCGCTTCATCTTAGCATGAACGAAGCTATGCACTCTTGTTTCTCTTCAGATCGTATAAATCTTTCGCCTTTTACTAAAGATTTCCGTGGAGAGGGACAACAAGAGGTTTTCCCAATTTTTTGATGCCCTGTGCATTGCAGGGCTTCTCCTTCTTGTAAATATAAAAAGTTCTGCTTCAGCTTTGGGTCGACGTCTAAGCTGGAATTTAATTGTTTAATACTATGAGTTTGTTGCACGAGACAGTGCTATTTATTGTAGAGTTGTCTGATCATGACATATCTAAATCATTACAGACAATAGCAATGAATGACAGGATGACAGGATGTTGTTGTCTTCCATTATGGCCGTGTGTGTGGAGGTAAAAACCTTGTGTTGTGTTGCCCTCTAGTGGTCACTGATTGTACTGCCAACTAAATCCACAGATTAGGATTTTGTGCTTGACCATGTAAACCAGAGGTCAGGATGCAGGTGCAGGGAATCGGCTCTTCATCTTAGCATGAACGAAGCTATGCACTCTTGTTTCTCTTCAGATCGTATAAATCTTTCGCCTTTTACTAAGATTTCCGTGGAGAGGGACAACAAGAGTTTTCCCAATTTTTTGATGCCTGTGCATTGCAGGGCTTCTCCTTCTTGTAAATATAAAAAAGTTCTGCTTCAGCTTGGGTCGACATCTAAGCTGGAATCTAAACATTTATTCGTGCTGAGCGAAGTCGTGTGTTCAGATGTTACAGTTTCTGAACATCAATGTGTGATGTGATTTTAATTGTTTAATACTAGGAGTTTGTCGCACGAGACAATGCTATTTATTGTAGAGTTGTCTGATCATGACATAGCTTAAATCATTACAGACAATAGCAATGAATGACAGGATGTTGTTGTCTTCCATTATGGCCGTGTGTGTGGAGGTAAAAACCTTGTGTTGTGTTACCCTCTAGTGGTCACTGATTGTACTGCCAACTAAATCCACAGATTAGGATTTTGTGCTTGACCATGTAAACCAGAGGTCAGGATGCAGGTGCAGGGAATGGGCGCTTCATCTTAGCATGAACGAAGCTATGCACTCTTGTTTCTCTTCAGATCGTATAAAGCTTTCGCCTTTTACTAAAGATTTCCGTGGAGAGGGACAACAAGAGTTTTTCCAAATTTTTGATGCCCTGTGCATTGCAGGGCTTCTCCTTCTTGAAAATATAAAAAAGTTCTGCTTCAGCTTTGGGTCGACGTCTAAGCTGGAATTTAATTGTTTAATACTATGAGTTTGTTGCACGAGACAGTGCTATTTATTGTAGAGTTGTCTGATCATGACATATCTTAAATCATTACAGACAATAGCAATGAATGACAGGATGACAGGATGTTGTTGGTCTTCCATTATGGCCGTGTGTGTGGAGGTAAAACCTTGTGTTGTGTTGCCCTCTAGTGGTCACTGATTGTACTGCCAACTAAATCCACAGATTAGGATTTTGTGCTTGACCATGTAAACCAGAGGTCAGGATGCAGGTGCAGGGAATGGGCTCTTCATCTTAGCATGAACGAAGCTATGCACTCTTGTTTCTCTTCAGATCGTATAAATCTTTCGCCTTTTACTAAAGATTTCCGTGGAGAGGGACAACAAGAGTTTTTCCCAATTTTTGATGCCCTGTGCATTGCAGGGCTTCTCCTTCTTGTAAATATAAAAAAGTTCTGCTTCAGCTTTGGGTCGACGTCTAAGCTGGAATTTAATTGTTAATACTATGAGTTTGTTGCACGAGACAGTGCTATTTATTGTAGAGTTGTCTGATCATGACATATCTTAAATCATTACAGACAATAGCAATGAATGACAGGATGACAGGATGTTGTTGTCTTCCATTATGGCCGTGTGTGTGGAGGTAAAAACCTTGTGTTGTGTTGCCCTCTAGTGGTCACTGATTGTACTGCCAACTAAATCCACAGATTAGGATTTTGTGCTTGACCATGTAAACCAGAGGTCAGGATGCAGGTGCAGGGAATCGGCTCTTCATCTTAGCATGAACGAAGCTATGCACTCTTGTTTCTCTTCAGATCGTATAAATCTTTCGCCTTTTACTAAAGATTTCCGTGGAGAGGGACAACAAGAGTTTTTCCCAATTTTTTTAATGCCCTGTGCATTGCAGGGCTTCTCCTTCTTGTAAATATAAAAAAGTTCTGCTTCAGCTTTGGGTCGACATCTAAGCTGGAATCTAAACATTTATTCGTGCTGAGCGAAGTCGTGTGTTCAGATGTTACAGTTTCTGAACATCAATGTGTGATGTGATTTTAATTGTTTAATACTAGGAGTTTGTTGCACGAGACAATGCTATTTATTGTAGAGTTGTCTGATCATGACATAGCTTAAATCATTACAGACAATAGCAATGAATGACAGGATGTTGTTGTCTTCCATTATGGCCGTGTGTGTGGAGGTAAAACCTTGTGTTGTGTTGCCCTCTAGTGGTCACTGATTGTACTGCCAACTAAATCCACAGATTAGGATTTTGTGCTTGACCATGTAAACCAGAGGTCAGGATGCAGGTGCAGGGAATGGGCGCTTCATCTTAGCATGAACGAAGCTATGCACTCTTGTTTCTCTTCAGATCGTATAAATCTTTCGCCTTTTACTAAAGATTTCCGTGGAGAGGGACAACAAGAGTTTTCCCAATTTTTTGATGCCCTGTGCATTGCAGGGCTTCTCCTTCTTGTAAATATAAAAAAGTTCTGCTTCAGCTTGGGTCGACGTCTAAGCTGGAATTTAATTGTTTAATACTATGAGTTTGTTGCACGAGACAGTGCTATTTATTGTAGAGTTGTCTGATCATGACATATCTTAAATCATTACAGACAATAGCAATGAATGACAGGATGACAGGATGTTGTTGTCTTCCATTATGGCCGTGTGTGTGGAGGTAAAAACCTTGTGTTGTGTTGCCCTCTAGTGGTCACTGATTGTACTGCCAACTAAATCCACAGATTAGGATTTTGTGCTTGACCATGTAAACCAGAGGTCAGGATGCAGGTGCAGGGAATGGGCGCTTCATCTTAGCATGAACGAAGCTATGCACTCTTGTTTCTCTTCAGATCGTATAAATCTTTCGCCTTTTACTAAGATTTCCGTGGAGAGGGACAACAAGAGTTTTTCCCAATTTTTTGATGCCCTGTGCATTGCAGGGCTTCTCCTTCTTGTAAATATAAAAAAGTTCTGCTTCAGCTTTGGGTCGACGTCTAAGCTGGAATTTAATTGTTTAATACTATGAGTTTGTTGCACGAGACAGTGCTATTTATTGTAGAGTTGTCTGATCATGACATATCTTAAATCATTACAGACAATAGCAATGAATGACAGGATGACAGGATGTTGTTGTCTTCCATTATGGCCGTGTGTGTGGAGGTAAAAACCTTGTGTTGTGTTGCCCTCTAGTGGTCACTGATTGTACTGCCAACTAAATCCACAGATTAGGATTTTGTGCTTGACTATGTAAACCAGAGGTCAGGATGCAGGTGCAGGGAATCGGCTCTTCATCTTAGCATGAACGAAGCTATGCACTCTTGTTTCTCTGCAGATCGTATAAATCTTTCGCCTTTTACTAAAGATTTCCGTGGAGAGGGACAACAAGAGTTTTTCCCAATTTTTTGATGCCCTGTGCATTGCAGGGCTTCTCCTTCTTGTAAATATAAAAAAGTTCTGCTTCAGCTTTGGGTCGACATCTAAGCTGGAATCTAAACATTTATTCGTGCTGAGCGAAGTCGTGTGTTCAGATGTTACAGTTTCTGAACATCAATGTGTGATGTGATTTTAATTGTTTAATACTAGGAGTTTGTTGCACGAGACAATGCTATTTATTGTAGAGTTGTCTGATCATGACATAGCTTAAATCATTACAGACAATAGCAATGAATGACAGGATGTTGTTGTCTTCCATATGGCCGTGTGTGTGGAGGTAAAAACCTTGTGTTGTGTTGCCCTCTAGTGGTCACTGATTGTACTGCCAACTAAATCCACAGATTAGGATTTTGTGCTTGACCATGTAAACCAGAGGTCAGGATGCAGGTGCAGGGAATGGGCGCTTCATCTTAGCATGAACGAAGCTATGCACTCTTGTTTCTCTTCAGATCGTATAAATCTTTCGCCTTTTTACTAAAGATTTCCGTGGAGAGGGACAACAAGAGTTTTTCCCAATTTTTTGATGCCCTGTGCATTGCAGGGCTTCTCCTTCTTGTAAATATAAAAAAGTTCTGCTTCAGCTTTGGGTCGACGTCTAAGCTGGAATTTAATTGTTTAATACTATGAGTTTGTTGCACGAGACAGTGCTATTTATTGTAGAGTTGTCTGATCATGACATATCTTAAATCATTACAGACAATAGCAATGAATGACAGGATGACAGGATGTTGTTGTCTTCCATTATGGCCGTGTGTGTGGAGGTAAAAACCTTGTGTTGTGTTTGCCCTCTAGTGGTCACTGATTGTACTGCCAACTAAATCCACAGATTAGGATTTTGTGCTTGACCATGTAAACCAGAGGTCAGGATGCAGGTGCAGGGAATCGGCTCTTCATCTTAGCATGAACGAAGCTATGCACTCTTGTTTCTCTTCAGATCGTATAAATCTTTCGCCTTTTACTAAAGATTTCCGTGGAGAGGGACAACAAGAGTTTTTCCCAATTTTTTGATGCCCTGTGCATTGCAGGGCTTCTCCTTCTTGTAAATATAAAAAAGTTCTGCTTCAGCTTTGGGTCGACATCTAAGCTGGAATCTAAACATTTATTCGTGCTGAGCGAAGTCGTGTGTTCAGATGTTACAGTTTCTGAACATCAATGTGTGATGTGATTTTAATTGTTTAATACTAGGAGTTTGTTGCACGAGACAATGCTATTTATTGTAGAGTTGTCTGATCATGACATAGCTTAAATCATTACAGACAATAGCAATGAATGACAGGATGTTGTTGTCTTCCATTATGGCCGTGTGTGTGGAGGTAAAAACCTTGTGTTGTGTTGCCCTCTAGTGGTCACTGATTGTACTGCCAACTAAATCCACAGATTAGGATTTTGTGCTTGACCATGTAAACCAGAGGTCAGGATGCAGGTGCAGGGAATGGGCGCTTCATCTTAGCATGAACGAAGCTATGCACTCTTGTTTCTCTTCAGATCGTATAAATCTTTCGCCTTTTACTAAAGATTTCCGTGGAGAGGGACAACAAGAGTTTTTCCCAATTTTTTGATGCCCTGTGCATTGCAGGGCTTCTCCTTCTTGTAAATATAAAAAAGTTCTGCTTCAGCTTTGGGTCGACGTCTTAAGCTGGAATTTAATTGCTTAATACTATGAGTTTGTTGCACGAGACAGTGCTATTTATTGTAGAGTTGGTCTGATCATGACATATCTTAAATCATTACAGACAATAGCAATGAATGACAGGATGACAGGATGTTGTTGTCTTCCATTATGGCCGTGTGTGTGGAGGGTAAAAACCTTGTGTTGTGTTGCCCTCTAGTGGTCACTGATTGTACTGCCAACTAAATCCACAGATTAGGATTTTGTGCTTGACCATGTAAACCAGAGGTCAGGATGCAGGTGCAGGGAATGGGCTCTTCATCTTAGCATGAACGAAGCTATGCACTCTTGTTTCTCTTCAGATCGTATAAATCTTTCGCCTTTTACTAAAGATTTCCGTGGAGAGGGACAACAAGAGTTTTTCCAATTTTTTGATGCCCTGTGCATTGCAGGGCTTCTCCTTCTTGTAAATATAAAAAAGTTCTGCTTCAGCTTTGGGTCGACATCTAAGCTGGAATCTAAACATTTATTCGTGCTGAGCGAAGTCGTGTGTTCAGATGTTACAGTTTCTGAACATCAATGTGTGATGTGATTTTAATTGTTTAATACTAGGAGTTTGTCGCACGAGACAATGCTATTTATTGTAGAGTTGTCTGATCATGACATAGCTTAAATCATTACAGACAATAGCAATGAATGACAGGATGTTGTTGTCTTCCATTATGGCCGTGTGTGTGGAGGTAAAAACCTTGTGTTGTGTTGCCCTCTAGTGGTCACTGATTGTACTGCCAACTAAATCCACAGATTAGGATTTTGTGCTTGACCATGTAAACCAGAGGTCAGGATGCAGGTGCAGGGAATGGGCGCTTCATCTTAGCATGAACGAAGCTATGCACTCTTGTTTCTCTTCAGATCGTATAAATCTTTCGCCTTTTACTAAAGATTTCCGTGGAGAGGGACAACAAGAGTTTTTCCCAATTTTTTGATGCCTGTGCATTGCAGGGCTTCTCCTTCTTGTAAATATAAAAAAGTTCTGCTTCAGCTTTGGGTCGACGTCTAAGCTGGAATTTAATTGTTTAATACTATGAGTTTGTTGCACGAGACAGTGCTATTTATTGTAGAGTTGTCTGATCATGACATATCTTAAATCATTACAGACAATAGCAATGAATGACAGGATGACAGGATGTTGTTGTCTTCCATTATGGCCGTGTGTGTGGAGGTAAAAACCTTGTGTTGTGTTGCCCTCTAGTGGTCACTGATTGTACTGCCAACTAAATCCACAGATTAGGATTTTGTGCTTGACCATGTTAAACCAGAGGTCAGGATGCAGGTGCAGGGAATCGGCTCTTCATCTTAGCATGAACGAAGCTATGCACTCTTGTTTCTCTTCAGATCGTATAAATCTTTCGCCTTTTACTAAAGATTTCCGTGGAGAGGGACAACAAGAGTTTTTCCCAATTTTTTGATGCCCTGTGCATTGCAGGGCTTCTCCTTCTTGTAAATATAAAAAAGTTCTGCTTCAGCTTTGGGTCGACATCTAAGCTGGAATCTAAACATTTATTCGTGCTGAGCGAAGTCGTGTGTTCAGATGTTACAGTTTCTGAACATCAATGTGTGATGTGATTTTAATTGTTTAATACTAGGAGTTTGTAGCACGAGACAATGCTATTTATTGTAGAGTTGTCTGATCATGACATAGCTTAAATCATTACAGACAATAGCAATGAATGACAGGATGTTGTTGTCTTCCATTATGGCCGTGTGTGTGGAGGTAAAAACCTTGTGTTGTGTTGCCCTCTAGTGGTCACTGATTGTACTGCCAACTAAATCCACAGATTAGGATTTTGTGCTTGACCATGTAAACCAGAGGTCAGGATGCAGGTGCAGGGAATGGGCGCTTCATCTTAGCATGAACGAAGCTATGCACTCTTGTTTCTCTTCAGATCGTATAAATCTTTCGCCTTTTACTAAAGATTTCCGTGGAGAGGGACAACAAGAGTTTTTCCCAATTTTTTGATGCCCTGTGCATTGCAGGGCTTCTCCTTCTTGTAAATATAAAAAAGTTCTGCTTCAGCTTTGGGTCGACGTCTTAGCTGGAATTTAATTGCTTAATACTATGAGTTTGTTGCACGAGACAGTGCTATTTATTGTAGAGTTGTCTGATCATGACATATCTTAAATCATTACAGACAATAGCAATGAATGACAGGATGACAGGATGTTGTTGTCTTCCATTATGGCCGTGTGTGTGGAGGTAAAAACCTTGTGTTGTGTTGCCCTCTAGTGGTCACTGATTGTACTGCCAACTAAATCCACAGATTAGGATTTTGTGCTTGACCATGTAAACCAGAGGTCAGGATGCAGGTGCAGGGAATGGGCTCTTCATCTTAGCATGAACGAAGCTATGCACTCTTGTTTCTCTTCAGATCGTATAAATCTTTCGCCTTTTACTAAAGATTTCCGTGGAGAGGGACAACAAGAGTTTTTCCCAATTTTTTGATGCCCTGTGCATTGCAGGGCTTCTCCTTCTTGTAAATATAAAAAAGTTCTGCTTCAGCTTTGGGTCGACATCTAAGCTGGAATCTAAACATTTATTCGTGCTGAGCGAAGTCGTGTGTTCAGATGTTACAGTTTCTGAACATCAATGTGTGATGTGATTTTAATTGTTTAATACTAGGAGTTTGTCGCACGAGACAATGCTATTTATTGTAGAGTTGTCTGATCATGACATAGCTTAAATCATTACAGACAATAGCAATGAATGACAGGATGTTGTTGTCTTCCATTATGGCCGTGTGTGTGGAGGTAAAAACCTTGTGTTGTGTTGCCCTCTAGTGGTCACTGATTGTACTGCCAACTAAATCCACAGATTAGGATTTTGTGCTTGACCATGTAAACCAGAGGTCAGGATGCAGGTGCAGGGAATGGGCGCTTCATCTTAGCATGAACGAAGCTATGCACTCTTGTTTCTCTTCAGATCGTATAAATCTTTCGCCTTTTACTAAAGATTTCCGTGGAGAGGGACAACAAGAGTTTTCCCAATTTTTTGATGCCCTGTGCATTGCAGGGCTTCTCCTTCTTGTAAATATAAAAAAGTTCTGCTTCAGCTTTGGGTCGACGTCTAAGCTGGAATTTAATTGTTTAATACTATGAGTTTGTTGCACGAGACAGTGCTATTTATTGTAGAGTTGTCTGATCATGACATATCTTAAATCATTACAGACAATAGCAATGAATGACAGGATGACAGGATGTTGTTGTCTTCCATTATGGCCGTGTGTGTGGAGGTAAAAACCTTGTGTTGTGTTGCCCTCTAGTGGTCACTGATTGTACTGCCAACTAAATCCACAGATTAGGATTTTGTGCTTGACCATGTAAACCAGAGGTCAGGATGCAGGTGCAGGGAATCGGCTCTTCATCTTAGCATGAACGAAGCTATGCACTCTTGTTTCTCTTCAGATCGTATAAATCTTTCGCCTTTTACTAAAGATTTCCGTGGAGAGGGACAACAAGAGTTTTTCCCAATTTTTTGATGCCCTGTGCATTGCAGGGCTTCTCCTTCTTGTAAATATAAAAAAGTTCTGCTTCAGCTTTGGGTCGACATCTAAGCTGGAATCTAAACATTTATTCGTGCTGAGCGAAGTCGTGTGTTCAGATGTTACAGTTTCTGAACATCAATGTGTGATGTGATTTTAATTGTTTAATACTAGGAGTTTGTTGCACGAGACAATGCTATTTATTGTAGAGTTGTCTGATCATGACATAGCTTAAATCATTACAGACAATAGCAATGAATGACAGGATGTTGTTGTCTTCCATTATGGCCGTGTGTGTGGAGGTAAAAACCTTGTGTTGTGTTGCCCTCTAGTGGTCACTGATTGTACTGCCAACTAAATCCACAGATTAGGATTTTGTGCTTGACCATGTAAACCAGAGGTCAGGATGCAGGTGCAGGGAATGGGCGCTTCATCTTAGCATGAACGAAGCTATGCACTCTTGTTTCTCTTCAGATCGTATAAATCTTTCGCCTTTTACTAAAGATTTCCGTGGAGAGGGACAACAAGAGTTTTTCCCAATTTTTTGATGCCCTGTGCATTGCAGGGCTTCTCCTTCTTGTAAATATAAAAAAGTTCTGCTTCAGCTTTGGGTCGACGTCTAAGCTGGAATTTAATTGTTTAATACTATGAGTTTGTTGCACGAGACAGTGCTATTTATTGTAGAGTTGTCTGATCATGACATATCTTAAATCATTACAGACAATAGCAATGAATGACAGGATGACAGGATGTTGTTGTCTTCCATTATGGCCGTGTGTGTGGAGGTAAAAACCTTGTGTTGTGTTGCCCTCTAGTGGTCACTGATTGTACTGCCAACTAAATCCACAGATTAGGATTTTGTGCTTGACCATGTAAACCAGAGGTCAGGATGCAGGTGCAGGGAATCGGCTCTTCATCTTAGCATGAACGAAGCTATGCACTCTTGTTTCTCTTCAGATCGTATAAATCTTTCGCCTTTTACTAAAGATTTCCGTGGAGAGGGACAACAAGAGTTTTTCCCAATTTTTTGATGCCCTGTGCATTGCAGGGCTTCTCCTTCTTGTAAATATAAAAAAGTTCTGCTTCAGCTTTGGGTCGACATCTAAGCTGGAATCTAAACATTTATTCGTGCTGAGCGAAGTCGTGTGTTCAGATGTTACAGTTTCTGAACATCAATGTGTGATGTGATTTTAATTGTTTAATACTAGGAGTTTGTCGCACGAGACAATGCTATTTATTGTAGAGTTGTCTGATCATGACATAGCTTAAATCATTACAGACAATAGCAATGAATGACAGGATGTTGTTGTCTTCCATTATGGCCGTGTGTGTGGAGGTAAAAACCTTGTGTTGTGTTGCCCTCTAGTGGTCACTGATTGTACTGCCAACTAAATCCACAGATTAGGATTTTGTGCTTGACCATGTAAACCAGAGGTCAGGATGCAGGTGCAGGGAATGGGCGCTTCATCTTAGCATGAACGAAGCTATGCACTCTTGTTTCTCTTCAGATCGTATAAATCTTTCGCCTTTTACTAAAGATTTCCGTGGAGAGGGACAACAAGAGTTTTTCCCAATTTTTTGATGCCCTGTGCATTGCAGGGCTTCTCCTTCTTGTAAATATAAAAAAGTTCTGCTTCAGCTTTGGGTCGACGTCTTAGCTGGAATTTAATTGCTTAATACTATGAGTTTGTTGCACGAGACAGTGCTATTTATTGTAGAGTTGTCTGATCATGACATATCTTAAATCATTACAGACAATAGCAATGAATGACAGGATGACAGGATGTTGTTGTCTTCCATTATGGCCGTGTGTGTGGAGGTAAAAACCTTGTGTTGTGTTGCCCTCTAGTGGTCACTGATTGTACTGCCAACTAAATCCACAGATTAGGATTTTGTGCTTGACCATGTAAACCAGAGGTCAGGATGCAGGTGCAGGGAATGGGCTCTTCATCTTAGCATGAACGAAGCTATGCACTCTTGTTTCTCTTCAGATCGTATAAATCTTTCGCCTTTTACTAAAGATTTCCGTGGAGAGGGACAACAAGAGTTTTTTCCCAATTTTTTGATGCCCTGTGCATTGCAGGGCTTCTCCTTCTTGTAAATATAAAAAAGTTCTGCTTCAGCTTTGGGTCGACATCTAAGCTGGAATCTAAACATTTATTCGTGCTGAGCGAAGTCGTGTGTTCAGATGTTACAGTTTCTGAACATCAATGTGTGATGTGATTTTAATTGTTTAATACTAGGAGTTTGTTGCACGAGACAATGCTATTTATTGTAGAGTTGTCTGATCATGACATAGCTTAAATCATTACAGACAATAGCAATGAATGACAGGATGTTGTTGTCTTCCATTATGGCCGTGTGTGTGGAGGTAAAAACCTTGTGTTGTGTTGCCCTCTAGTGGTCACTGATTGTACTGCCAACTAAATCCACAGATTAGGATTTTGTGCTTGACCATGTAAACCAGAGGTCAGGATGCAGGTGCAGGGAATGGGCGCTTCATCTTAGCATGAACGAAGCTATGCACTCTTGTTTCTCTTCAGATCGTATAAATCTTTCGCCTTTTACTAAAGATTTCCGTGGAGAGGACAACAAGAGTTTTTCCCAATTTTTTGATGCCCTGTGCATTGCAGGGCTTCTCCTTCTTGTAAATATAAAAAAGTTCTGCTTCAGCTTTGGGTCGACGTCTAAGCTGGAATTTAATTGTTTAATACTATGAGTTTGTTGCACGAGACAGTGCTATTTATTGTAGAGTTGTCTGATCATGACATATCTTAAATCATTACAGACAATAGCAATGAATGACAGGATGACAGGATGTTGTTGTCTTCCATTATGGCCGTGTGTGTGGAGGTAAAAACCTTGTGTTGTGTTGCCCTCTAGTGGTCACTGATTGTACTGCCAACTAAATCCACAGATTAGGATTTTGTGCTTGACCATGTAAACCAGAGGTCAGGATGCAGGTGCAGGGAATCGGCTCTTCATCTTAGCATGAACGAAGCTATGCACTCTTGTTTCTCTTCAGATCGTATAAATCTTTCGCCTTTTACTAAAGATTTCCGTGGAGAGGGACAACAAGAGTTTTTCCCAATTTTTTGATGCCCTGTGCATTGCAGGGCTTCTCCTTCTTGTAAATATAAAAAAGTTCTGCTTCAGCTTTGGGTCGACATCTAAGCTGGAATCTAAACATTTATTCGTGCTGAGCGAAGTCGTGTGTTCAGATGTTACAGTTTCTGAACATCAATGTGTGATGTGATTTTAATTGTTTAATACTAGGAGTTTGTCGCACGAGACAATGCTATTTATTGTAGAGTTGTCTGATCATGACATAGCTTAAATCATTACAGACAATAGCAATGAATGACAGGATGTTGTTGTCTTCCATTATGGCCGTGTGTGTGGAGGTAAAAACCTTGTGTTGTGTTGCCCTCTAGTGGTCACTGATTGTACTGCCAACTAAATCCACAGATTAGGATTTTGTGCTTGACCATGTAAACCAGAGGTCAGGATGCAGGTGCAGGGAATGGGCGCTTCATCTTAGCATGAACGAAGCTATGCACTCTTGTTTCTCTTCAGATCGTATAAATCTTTCGCCTTTTACTAAAGATTTCCGTGGAGAGGGACAACAAGAGGTTTTCCCAATTTTTGATGCCCTGTGCATTGCAGGGCTTCTCCTTCTTGTAAATATAAAAAAGTTCTGCTTCAGCTTTGGGTCGACGTCTAAGCTGGAATTTAATTGTTTAATACTATGAGTTTGTTGCACGAGACAGTGCTATTTATTGTAGAGTTGTCTGATCATGACATATCTTAAATCATTACAGACAATAGCAATGAATGACAGGATGACAGGATGTTGTTGTCCTCCATTATGGCCGTGTGTGTGGAGGTAAAAACCTTGTGTTGTGTTGCCCTCTAGTGGTCACTGATTGTACTGCCAACTAAATCCACAGATTAGGATTTTGTGCTTGACCATGTAAACCAGAGGTCAGGATGCAGGTGCAGGGAATGGGCTCTTCATCTTAGCATGAACGAAGCTATGCACTCTTGTTTCTCTTCAGATCGTATAAATCTTTCGCCTTTTACTAAAGATTTCCGTGGAGAGGGACAACAAGAGGTTTTCCCAATTTTTTGATGCCCTGTGCATTGCAGGGCTTCTCCTTCTTGTAAATATAAAAAAGTTCTGCTTCAGCTTTGGGTCGACATCTAAGCTGGAATCTAAACATTTATTCGTGCTGAGCGAAGTCGTGTGTTCAGATGTTACAGTTTCTGAACATCAATGTGTGATGTGATTTTAATTGTTTAATACTAGGAGTTTGTCGCACGAGACAATGCTATTTATTGTAGAGTTGTCTGATCATGACATAGCTTAAATCATACAGACAATAGCAATGAATGACAGGATGTTGTTGTCTTCCATTATGGCCGTGTGTGTGGAGGTAAAAACCTTGTGTTGTGTTGCCCTCTAGTGGTCACTGATTGTACTGCCAACTAAATCCACAGATTAGGATTTTGTGCTTGACCATGTAAACCAGAGGTCAGGATGCAGGTGCAGGGAATCGGCGCTTCATCTTAGCATGAACGAAGCTATGCACTCTTGTTTCTCTTCAGATCGTATAAATCTTTCGCCCTTTTACTAAAGATTTCCGTGGAGAGGGACAACAAGAGTTTTTCCCAATTTTTTGATGCCCTGTGCATTGCAGGGCTTCTCCTTCTTGTAATATAAAAAAGTTCTGCTTCAGCTTTGGGTCGACATCTAAGCTGGAATCTAAACATTTATTCGTGCTGAGCGAAGTCGTGTGTTCAGATGTTACAGTTTCTGAACATCAATGTGTGATGTGATTTTAATTGTTTAATACTAGGAGTTTGTTGCACGAGACAATGCTATTTATTGTAGAGTTGTCTGATCATGACATAGCTTAAATCATTACAGACAATAGCATGAATGACAGGATGTTGTTGTCTTCCATTATGGCCGTGTGTGTGGAGGTAAAAACCTTGTGTTGTGTTGCCCTCTAGTGGTCACTGATTGTACTGCCAACTAAATCCACAGATTAGGATTTTGTGCTTGACCATGTAAACCAGAGGTCAGGATGCAGGTGCAGGGAATGGGCGCTTCATCTTAGCATGAACGAAGCTATGCATCTCTTGTTTCTCTTCAGATCGTATAAATCTTTCGCCTTTTACTAAAGATTTCCGTGGAGAGGGACAACAAGAGTTTTTCCCATTTTTTGATGCCATGTGCATTGCAGGGCTTCTCCTTCTTGTAAATATAAAAAAGTTCTGCTTCAGTTTAGGGTCGACGTCTAAGCTGGAATTTAATTGTTTAATACTATGAGTTTGTTGCACGAGACAGTGCTATTTATTGTAGAGTTGTCTGATCATGACATATCTTAAATCATTACAGACAATAGCAATGAATGACAGGATGACAGGATGTTGTTGTCTTCCATTATGGCCGTGTGTGTGGAGGTAAAAACCTTGTGTTGTGTTGCCCTCTAGTGGTCACTGATTGTACTGCCAACTAAATCCACAGATTAGGATTTTGTGCTTGACCATGTAAACCAGAGGTCAGGATGCAGGTGCAGGGAATGGGCGCTTCATCTTAGCATGAACGAAGCTATGCACTCTTGTTTCTCTTCAGATCGTATAAATCTTTCGCCTTTTACTAAAGATTTCCGTGGAGAGGGACAACAAGAGTTTTTCCCAATTTTTGATGCCCTGTGCATTGCAGGGCTTCTCCTTCTTGTAAATATAAAAAAGTTCTGCTTCAGCTTTGGGTCGACATCTAAGCTGGAATCTAAACATTTATTCGTGCTGAGCGAAGTCGTGTGTTCAGATGTTACAGTTTCTGAACATCAATGTGTGATGTGATTTAATTGTTTAATACTAGGAGTTTGTCGCACGAGACAATGCTATTTATTGTAGAGTTGTCTGATCATGACATAGCTTAAATCATTACAGACAATAGCAATGAATGACAGGATGTTGTTGTCTTCCATTATGGCCGTGTGTGTGGAGGTAAAAACCTTGTGTTGTGTTGCCCTCTAGTGGTCACTGATTGTACTGCCAACTAAATCCACAGATTAGGATTTTGTGCTTGACCATGTAAACCAGAGGTCAGGATGCAGGTGCAGGGAATGGGCCCTTCATCTTAGCATGAACGAAGCTATGCATTCTTGTTTCTCTTCAGATCGTATAAATCTTTCGCCTTTTACTAAAGATTTCCGTGGAGAGGGACAACAAGAGTCTTTCCCAATTTTTTGATGCCCTGTGCATTGCAGGGCTTCTCCTTCTTGTAATATAAAAAAGTTCTGCTTCAGCTTTGGGTCGACGTCTTAGCTGGAATTTAATTGCTTAATACTATGAGTTTTTTGCACGAGACAGTGCTATTTATTGTAGAGTTGTCTGATCATGACATATCTTAAATCATTACAGACAATAGCAATGAATGACAGGATGACAGGATGTTGTTGTCTTCCATTATGGCCGTGTGTGTGGAGGTAAAAACCTTGTGTTGTGTTGCCCTCTAGTGGTCACTGATTGTACTGCCAACTAAATCCACAGATTAGGATTTTGTGCTTGACCATGTAAACCAGAGGTCAGGATGCAGGTGCAGGGAATGGGCTCTTCATCTTAGCATGAACGAAGCTATGCACTCTTGTTTCTCTTCAGATCGTATAAATCTTTCGCCTTTTACTAAAGATTTCCGTGGAGAGGGACAACAAGAGTTTTTCCCAATTTTTGATGCCCTGTGCATTGCAGGGCTTCTCCTTCTTGTAAATATAAAAAAGTTCTGCTTCAGCTTTGGGTCGACATCTAAGCTGGAATCTAAACATTTATTCGTGCTGAGCGAAGTCGTGTGTTCAGATGTTACAGTTTCTGAACATCAATGTGTGATGTGATTTTAATTGTTTAATACTAGGAGTTTGTCGCACGAGACAATGCTATTTATTGTAGAGTTGTCTGATCATGACATAGCTTAAATCATTACAGACAATAGCAATGAATGACAGGATGTTGTTGTCTTCCATTATGGCCGTGTGTGTGGAGGTAAAAACCTTGTGTTGTGTTGCCCTCTAGTGGTCACTGATTGTACTGCCAACTAAATCCACAGATTAGGATTTTGTGCTTGACCATGTAAACCAGAGGTCAGGATGCAGGTGCAGGGAATGGGCGCTTCATCTTAGCATGAACGAAGTTATGCACTCTTGTTTCTCTTCAGATCGTATAAATCTTTCGCCTTTTACTAAAGATTTCCGTGGAGAGGGACAACAAGAGTTTTTCCCAAATTTTTGATGCCCTGTGCATTGCAGGGCTTCTCCTTCTTGTAAATATAAAAAACTTCTGCTTCAGCTTTGGGTCGACGTCTAAGCTGGAATTTAATTGTTTAATACTATGAGTTTGTTGCACGAGACAGTGCTATTTATTGTAGAGTTGTCTGATCATGACATATCTTAAATCATTACAGACAATAGCAATGAATGACAGGATGACAGGATGTTGTTGTCTTCCATTATGGCCGTGTGTGTGGAGGTAAAAACCTTGTGTTGTGTTGTCCTCTAGTGGTCACTGATTGTACTGCCAAACTAAATCCACAGATTAGGATTTTGTGCTTCACCATGTAAACCAGAGGTCAGGATGCAGGTGCAGGGAATGGGCTCTTCATCTTAGCATGAACGAAGTATGCACTCTTGTTTCTCTTCAGATCGTATAAATCTTTCGCCTTTTACTAAAGATTTCCGTGGAGAGGGACAACAAGAGTTTTTCCCAATTTTTTGATGCCCTGTGATTGCAGGGCTTCTCCTTCTTGTAAATATAAAAAACTTCTGCTTCAGCTTTGGGTCGACGTCTAAGCTGGAATTTAATTGTTTAATACTATGAGTTTGTTGCACGAGACAGTGCTATTTATTGTAGAGTTGTCTGATCATGACATATCTTAAATCATTACAGACAATAGCAATGAATGACAGGATGACAGGATGTTGTGTCTTCCATTATGGCCGTGTGTGTGGAGGTAAAACCTTGTGTTGTGTTGTCCTCTAGTGGTCACTGATTGTACTGCCAACTAAATCCACAGATTAGGATTTTGTGCTTGACCATGTAAACCAGAGGTCAGGATGCAGGTGCAGGGAATGGGCACTTCATCTTAGCATGAACGAAGTTATGCACTCTTGTTTCTCTTCAGATCGTATAAATCTTTCGCCTTTACTAAAGATTTCCGTGGAGAGGGACAACAAGAGTTTTTCCCAAAGTTTTGATGCCCTGTGCATTGCAGGGCTTCTCCTTCTTGTAAATATAAAAAAGTTCTGCTTCAGCTTTGGGTCGACGTCTAAGCTGGAATTTAATTGTTTAATACTATGAGTTTGTTGCACGAGACAGTGCTATTTATTGTAGAGTTGTCTGATCATGACATATCTTAAATCATTACAGACAATAGCAATGAATGACAGGATGACAGGATGTTGTTGTCTTCCATTATGGCCGTGTGTGTGGAGGTAAAAACCTTGTGTTGTGTTGCCCTCTAGTGGTCACTGATTGTACTGCCAACTAAATCCACAGATTAGGATTTGTGCTTGACCATGTAAACCAGAGGTCAGGATGCAGGTGCAGGGAATGGCTCTTCATCTTAGCATGAACGAAGCTATGCACTCTTGTTTCTCTTCAGATCGTATAAATCTTTCGCCTTTTACTAAAGATTTCCGTGGAGAGGGACAACAAGAGTTTTTCCCAATTTTTTGATGCCCTGTGCATTGCAGGGCTTCTCCTTCTTGTAAATATAAAAAAGTTCTGCTTCAGCTTTGGGTCGACATCTAAGCTGGAATCTAAACATTTATTCGTGCTGAGCGAAGTCGTGTGTTCAGATGTTACAGTTTCTGAACATCAATGTGTGATGTGATTTTAATTGTTTAATACTAGGAGTTTGTCGCACGAGACAATGCTATTTATTGTAGAGTTGTCTGATCATGACATAGCTTAAATCATTACAGACAATAGCAATGAATGACAGGATGTTGTTGTCTTCCATTATGGCCGTGTGTGTGGAGGTAAAAACCTTGTGTTGTGTTGCCCTCTAGTGGTCACTGATTGTACTGCCAACTAAATCCACAGATTAGGATTTTGTGCTTGACCATGTAAACCAGAGGTCAGGATGCAGGTGCAGGGAATGGGCACTTCATCTTAGCATGAACGAAGCTATGCACTCTTGTTTCTCTTCAGATCGTATAAATCTTTCGCCTTTTACTAAAGATTTCCGTGGAGAGGGACAACAAGAGTTTTTCCCAATTTTTTGATGCCCTGTGGATTGCAGGGCTTCTCCTTCTTGTAAATATAAAAAACTTCTGCTTCAGCTTTGGGTCGACGTCTAAGCTGGAATTTAATTGTTTAATACTATGAGTTTGTTGCACGAGACAGTGCTATTTATTGTAGAGTTGTCTGATCATGACATATCTTAAATCATTACAGACAATAGCAATGAATGACAGGATGACAGGATGTTGTTGTCTTCCATTATGGCCGTGTGTGTGGAGGTAAAAACCTTGTGTTGTGTTGTCCTCTAGTGGTCACTGATTGTACTGCCAACTAAATCCACAGATTAGGATTTTGTGCTTCACCATGTAAACCAGAGGTCAGGATGCAGATGCAGGGAATGGGCTCTTCATCTTAGCATGAACGAAGCTATGCACTCTTGTTTCTCTTCAGATCGTATAAATCTTTCGCCTTTTACTAAAGATTTCCGTGCAGAGGGACAACAAGAGTTTTTCCCAATTTTTTGATGCCCTGTGCATTGCAGGGCTTCTCCTTCTTGTAAATATAAAAAAGTTCTGCTTCAGCTTTGGGTCGACATCTAAGCTGGAATCTAAACATTTATTCGTGCTGAGCGAAGTCGTGTGTTCAGATGTTACAGTTTCTGAACATCAATGTGTGATGTGATTTTAATTGTTTAATACTAGGAGTTTGTTGCACGAGACAATGCTATTTATTGTAGAGTTGTCTGATCATGACATAGCTTAAATCATTACAGACAATAGCAATGAATGACAGGTTGATTGGAATTAAAAAACAAACAACAGTTTTTTTTCAGTGATTTTCATCTTTAATGCATATAGTATTCGGACTTCAGCCAATACACTTATTCATTTTTCAGCAAACTTTGCAAATAAATTCATTCAATGTTTTATTTGAGAATAATTGCAATTGTTAGATTTATTTGAATTGATAAATAATTGCCAGGCAAGTTCTTTCATTGCCTAACTATAGGTATATAAGCATAGATATTAAATTCATTGTTTTGGAATGCAGGTTAATAATAATTCAGCATACCTTGGCTTCTATAACCATATAAAGTTTATGTCATGGCTGCACTCAACTAATTTGTTGTGAGAAGCATATGTAGAAATATTGTATAATCTAAATCCTTCAGTAATCTTATACCTTTATATCAACTAATGAAATTCCTGCTAGCTGTTACTAAGGCTCTCTAGATTTACACCCTGTGTCCCAAGGACATACAATAAGCTCACTAGAATCTGTAGGCAGTAACTTAAAACATTGTCCAAATATATGGACAATGTAACTAAACAAGCTTCCAAATCATTGAACATAAACATTTGTCACTTTGTGACAAGGCACAAATCACAGCAAATACATTTCTATTGTCAGGGTCACAGCATATGCAAATTTAGATTTTAGGAAAGAAATATATAAAATCTGAAGGCATCTGAATCCCAGCAGTGATGTACTCAGTTTGTACTGATGTTCATCCACATTTATTACAGCCTGTTTATTGCATATCATGGTGTTTATGTCACAGTAATCTCCTGCAGAAGATCAGCGGGAAAATAACCCAGCTTGCGTCCAGTGCTGACCTTCAAGTAGCCCCCTTTTTCATCTCCTTTCTTCACCACAATCTGAAGCACACAAAATACAGTTAGATTTGAGATTTCTTCAACCTTGTTAAGGGGCAAAAATAGCCCCCCAAAGAAATCTTATTATAATGTTGTCACATGTTGTTCAGTTACACACACTAGTAAAGTTACCTGATCTTTCTTTAGTGTAATTTGTCCCATTTCTCTGTTCCCTACAAAGGAGCGGGTCACCTTGTAAACTCTTTCTGATGCGCGTACTTTTATGAGGTAATTGGTGGGGAAGTATCCTGTCTTCTCTCCCATCTTTCCCTGACAATACAGACAGTTCAACTTGAGTTTGTCATCAGAAACAAATGAAAGCAAGTAAAAACACCATTTAAAACTCACCCTCCACCACTCTTCATTGGAGTCATCCAGTACTGTGATCCTGTCGCCGGGGCTATAACACAGACACATATTCTAATATTATTGCTGAATCTTTCTGCTAAAACAAATGAATGCTTTACCTTTTATTAAAACTTATTGTGATTTTTCAAACGTACTGGAAATCAAGATCGTCTTTCTCGATGGCCTTGAAGCGGTAGAGAGCCAGGTAATAGTGGGACTGGGAAAATGTACCCTTACTCTGTTGACAAAACAGCACACATGTAGTGCACATGACAAATGATATTGATCTGAAATATAAATACGTGTGGTTGTGGTTGCTGTTTGACACTGTACTATTTTTATCACCTTGTCGTCTGCTTTGTCTCCTCCTTTCTCCTTTTTATCATCAGGCTTCCCTGTGTGAACATCAGACACCAGAGTCAACAACACATTCATTAGAAAAGGAGAACAAATTCTTACAAGTTGTCTTCAAACTACTGTTTTAATCACAACAAACATTTAATACCACACAGAGAGAGCGTAATGAGTTAATTTTTACCTTCTCCTCCCTCCTCATTCTCTTTGGGCTGTTGGTTCTCTTCTTCCTCCTCCTCCATCATCATCATCATCTAGAAGACACAACACTGTTAAAATCCCCCTTTACCAACATGCCTCTTATAAAGCTTATAGCTTTTGTAGGAATTTACACTTGGAGACTATGCTATAAAAAATAAATTAAGTTAACACTCACATTTTTCTTGTCATTTTCATTCTTTTTACGCTCCTTATTCGCCATGATGACACCAACCCTCAGGGTGTCAAAGACAGGGTCATTCCTGTTTGGGTTGTCTGGTTTATGAAAGAGGTGTAAGAGATTTTACAAATGTTAAACTACTATCTTTGCAAAAGTACCCTGCCCTTGCTACTGTTTTTTACAACCTGGACCTTATTTCTGGCATAAAATACGAACGCTCCCTCACTCATATAACTTTGGTGACGTTTTAGCCTTTCGGAAGATACAGTGGGCAACCATGTATATCCATATAGTGGGAGTGACTGGGAACGACAAATGACACCAAAGGTTCTGTTATGAGTGAGTAAATTATTGTATTTTATGCCAGAAATAAGGTCCAGGTTGTATAAACACAGTGGTTCCCCTTTAAGTGTAACAAAATTCAGAGCTAAATGTTATGGGCAGTGATATTTTAGTAATTTGATACTCACATTTAATTGTAATACAACGGATATGACCTCAGTTGTCTTAATGATAGCAGAACTGAATATAAATTTAACAAATATAGTGCATATTTTAACTCAATGGACTCACTCGGGTCTGGTTGGTCGCTACCATACAGGGGGGAGCTGTAGGCCCTTCTAAAACCAGGTGGCTACAGAGAACAAGCAGAAAACATCATGTTTGAACATATCCACACATTTTAGTAATGTACAAGGAGACAACATTTGTCTTACTGAGAGCAAAGTAATGGGAATCTGCAGAATCTGATAGGTGAATCCAAACCCAGCACACAATAGCAAACTCACAATTTTGCCAAAGCACCTCTGGAACTCAACATAGGACTGACATGAATGGTGGATATTGGTCTTGCAGTTTTTACACCTCAGAGCAAATTTGTTGTTCACTGAAAGATGATCAGTAGAGCCAGAAATTAATAAGGTGCAAAGAAACAACATATTTCCTTAAAAGAAAATAAATCATACTTACATACTATCATGCGAGCACAGACGTCACAGAATTTGGGTTTCTTGCAGTAGTGGTCTTTGAACTTGTGGGGTTTATCATTGACGCGGACTACCGGCTCTGGAGGAGGTTCAGGGTCCTTCTCCTCCACCTCCACCTCCTCCTCATATATGAAATAGACCTGGAGACACGAACGGCATACTTCAGACGGTCAGTAAAAAAAAAATATTCCATAAGCTATGCTTTCATGTGCCTCCTTCAAGGGTTACCAGTGCAAGAGAAGAAATCTACTTTTTAGCATCTAACAAATCCCATTTCGTATTAAATCCACAGTGACCATCGATCACAGATCAGGCAGCAGTGCTATTTTATCCCACGGGATTATAAAAGACAGAGCTCATATTTTCCAATTGACGCCGCTCTGCGATCCTGCCCCAGCTGGTGGCTATTTTAAACAGCCCGGGAATGGCACTGCTAATAGTGGGGGGTTGACATGGTGCTGAAACTCACAGTGTCTCCGTCCTCTCTCACTACATTGTCAGGAGCTGGAGGGTTGTCGTGGATATCCACAGAATTTTTGTCATCCTCCCTAACACACACAAACAAAGTAAACACAAAAAGTCATGAGGAGGATCAGCCATAAATTATTAATCACTGATAGGAGTGATTCCAAATGTGACTTCTTGTTTTTCCTCGGATAATCATAGAAGAAAACTGTGTAAAGAGGGGGTTACTATGTTTGGTAACCTCACTGAATGACCTGATGTAACCAACATGCTTTGCACCAGTATCAGTTTGCCCTTCCACCTCAAAATAGTGCAATTTCCTCAAAGGAACAAGGTGCAGCTTAATCATTATTTTGTACAGAAAGAGAAGGATAATGGACGATAATGAATCTGGGAGTGCCTGTGGTTTTTTTATATGGTTTGTTTAACTCACTACAGTGTGGATGGAAGTTTGTGAAGATGGCGAAGAAGTGCAGCAGGTTAGGGCAAGCAATGTAAAACTTCTGTAGAGGTCATAATATTGATTTCGAATGAATGTACTCACTGATCCATGATGTGGTGTAGACAGCGTCAATACTGTCCCACCTAGAAAGAAAACAAAGTTGTTTTTAGTAATATACACTAAACTTGTTTGTTAAAGGCGGTAAGTTAAAGAATAAAAATGTTATTCATTTAAAGACTTGTGCTTTCTTACCTTTTTTAAAAAAAAATAACTAGTCTATTCTCTCATCAGCTATTATGTCATATTGCTGGCAGAGTTTAGTTTCAGGTTTATGAGTGATATGTATATTCCTGAACTTTCCACGACAATCCAGTAGGCAAAAATAAACCTGCCCAACATGTACCATTCACTATCAAAATTAACTTTAATACAAAAATATTGGTCAGAAACCTGCAAGACACTGACAGTGATTGACAGGCATCTGAATTAGTAATGAGAAAATTACAGTATATTACAATATAAACAGAAACTAGCTATGCACTTGCATACTCACATAGACAAACACAGTGATTAAGCGCACTTGTCTACTTGACCCAAACTATTCTAAGTTTGTGAAATTCAATCTCATCACAGCTAAATTTGGGTGCCTCTGCCTGTACGAAAAAACAACAACATTTTACAAAGTATTACAGAAACAAAAAAAGCCCAAACAGGTAACGTATATTGGAAAAAAATATTGCACTCAACATGCTCATTTTCAAGTTACTATTTTAAACTGAAATGTAACTTCTTCGCTGAAAGTGCTTCAAATAAACAGACTGCTATACAAAGAACTTTTGCGTTAAACACATCTAGACATCTAAACAGAATCGTAAGCCCACCTTTGTACGAAGTTGTATATATGTATTGACGAATCTCTGTGAATCGTTTCTTCACTTGCTGGAAATGACAGGTGCTCTGTGCAGTCAGTTTAGATGAATCAAAACAACCAGACTCCTCACTTCAGGCCCTCCGGATGCTGTATCCACGGTCACACAGTCTGGTCCCCTTTCTGTGCTCCTTCTATATTCTCTGTTCAGGTGATTTCCAGAATCTTTCCAGGGTGTGAGGATTTATCCGTATTTGTATACCTAAGATTTTGCGCGCGTGTGAATGCCAGGCAGAGCGCTCCTGTGTCAAGCTGACAGTTTGCGACAGCTGAGGACCTCAGACTGAGCCCAGATGACGAGGAGAAATAAGATACTTTCTCTCCCTCGGTCTACATTACGTATTGTACATATATATTTACACCTCTGTCCACTTGTCTCATTTATTCACAGACAACATACATATACCCACGGACACCAACTCACTGGCTTTTGTCGTTTCACTATGGAGCCCAAGCAAAACAAGAAACCAACACAAAAATGTCACTTTTTAATAAACATTTTCACAGGATTTTTCCAGTCCATGCTCTATTAAATACACAAATTACTTGTTAGACATTAGTATATACGACTCCTATACCCTGTAACATTTTACTTTAAAAAATCAGGGTAGCCACACACCAAACACACACACTGTGAGGGCAATTGCTTAACTGTATGTGCAGACATTTCAATATAATATAAAAGATTAAAGTACAAATCGAACAATTGCTAAGGGCAATGAAGAAATTGAGGGCAATCCAGTATGTGATATGCATTAATTAGGCCTATTTTAACACTTTAAATAACATACAAACTTAATGTTTAAGTCTGTGTCATACATATATCTATATATTGATGAGTTAAATAGAAAAAACAATCGGTTGTAGATAGGTGGAAGAATGCATAATTGTTAACGACAGCCGTGTATCCCGGGCCTGTTATTATTCTGTCATTATCATGTCCTCTATCAAGGAGCTCCACACTGCACTCATGTCTGTCTGGAACACTACAAAGGTCCCGTTGCATGTCGGGTACAATATTCCCTAAGCTCTCAGTGCGCATGCCCGACAGAAAACTCCATTATTTTTTTTTTGCTCGGAATTTGTAAGAAGAAAAAAACAGTGGACAACTGTGAATTGAGGATTACATGGGTCGTTATGGTTGTCGGAATACATTTGAATGCTACACGGTCTAGCAGGACAGAAACCAAAGCAACGGCTGGATAGCTGCAGACCGGGAGCGGGACATCCTTCAGTCTCGTTGGGACACTACAGAATCAAGTAAATTTCAGTCAGTTAGCTCTCATAGCTAGCCTAGCCGATACGTTAGCCCCGATATCCCAGTAAAAATGAAGCGTTATTGCCCTTTGTTTTTAAGTCGGACTTGCAGGCGTTACATAAATGCTGAGAGCTGATTGACCGCGCAAGTACATGGTTTGGATTATATAATGGTTTATTTTACGGCAATTTATTAAAGTATCATTCGTTTTCAAAACATTCTCTGGCTAGCCCGTTAGCTAGCCAGCTAACTCTTGATTCTCCCGCGAGCCAGAAAAGCGAAGACTCCAAAACTTCGCCAACACAGAGCTTGACGCAGAGAAAGGTTGGTAGGTCCTGCTAATATTGCCGTTAGCTTACGGATATTCATAACTAAGTGTAATCTGGTGAGCCAATTCACTGTGTTTTCTTGTGTTGCATTATTATGCATGGGTCGTTTCGTGTTACCGTAGCTAACATGCAAGAGTTTTGCATCGGAGTGTTTTGTGCGCCTGACAGCTGTCACGACAACATAGTACAAAGTAGTGTAGCTTGCTAGCTTAGCTGTTAGCCTAGACGCTAGCTGCCGTGTCTCAGCCGTGTAGTTGGTGGGGGGAAATTACACACTAGATATACTTTACAACGGACCAAACAACGAACTAATGAGGTTTTAACTCTAGTCTCCTTTTACGTTGCTAACGTGTTAGCTCCTGAGTTGCTTGGTGGGATGGCAACTGCTCATGTTGCAGCTAAACATTCAGTAAACCGCCGGGCCTACCCAAACACACCCTCCTACTTCAAAGTAGCCACAGCTTGTTCTGAAGTTGTGTTGTATGGAAGAGGACTGCATTTGATGTAATCATTTTTGAAGTGCGCTTCGATCAGATCAGCTGCAGGAAAGGTTTATTGCATGAGTTATTTAACGCGGCTGTCCCTGCCAGATTACATAATCCACCTCCACTTTTCTTTGCAGGCTCTCCGTCTTAATCCAAGCCCCTACTCTGATGTGAACCGAATAAATACATCTGTAGGAGTCGCCCAGTCAGTTGAGGATCTGTCTCATAGCTGAAGAAAGTCCAGGTGTTTAGACAAGTCAGGTTCTACTGGCAGTCTGTGTGCTTTTAACCCACCAGCATGTACATTGGACAGTGGATACTCTAGCCAAAACATATCCTGGCTTCCCAAAGATGACAAGGTACGTAGCATTTTATTCCTCATAGTGTTATATTTATATATTATTTAATTTTATTCCTCATAGTGATATATAATTTATTTATTTTCATGTGGCCACACCCATTAGCGATATGTTTACATCACGTTTTTTTGTTTTAATAGAAGTCATTCTCTACAGATTTTTATCATCTGGAGTACCGACACAAGAAATGAGCATTTAGTGGATGTTACAAGACATTTTTAGTGAGGAAAAGATGTCCGGAAAGTCTCAGCAACTGTAACTGAAGCTAAATTAGTGCAATACCTTTAGTTTGCAGCTGGTCATGTATGAATTTGCGATTCTCTTAAGGCAAGGCTGACTTCATCAAGATGTCAAGGTTGTATATTGTAGTATTTGATATTGCAACAGAGATATTTTGTGTTGGGTAGTAAGTTCAGTGTGACCTGCACGTTGGGCAAGCAGGTCGCTATAATTGGACCTGGACTTTTACTTCATGTCACTTCCTCGCTGTGCCTCTTCTTGTTTACTGTCAGGTGAAATGCCAAATATAACCTTAAAAGAAAAAAAATGAGCTGTATCAACACTTTGCGGCTTTTTCAAGGTTCTGGCAGGCCGCAGCAACACAATGATGGGAGGCAGTGAGACTGTCAGTGGGGACAAGGATGGTGTCCACACCGCTGCAATACATGTCCCCATCGGTTGGCAGAGGAGAGTGGAAGGAGGACAAGTGATCTACGTCAGGTGTGTTTGGCGGAACAGAAAACATATGAAGACCTGTTGTTGATGTTTATTTAATCTGGATGTCGGACTTTTGAAATTATACCAATGAATACCTGTATGAATGAGTGTGTGTGTCAGCTTAATTCTGCATAAATATGAATGCAAGTATGGAGGGACATGGCTTGGCAAGATGAGTGTGAGTTGTTGGGATTTTTTTTTTTTTTTTTTTTATTTCCACAATAATGTATGTTATGGGGTTCTCTATCCATCCCTCCTGTCGTTCATCCAGTACTTTCTTATCGCTCAGTATTTCAAACCTAAATAGAAATGAATGGATTAGATATTGGAGGTCAAAGGTCGGTGTCACTGTGATCTCATATTTATCTGTATTTGTATCAGGGTGACATGGAGGTAATTTCGCCATATTTATTTAGTTGCAACATAATAATCCATAATTTATCCCACTATTGAAACTAGATTGTTAAAAGGGCCACATTACTGTGACCCCACAAATTATGTTTCTGCCCGTAACTCAAGAATTTTTATGCCAGTAACTGTAATTCAGTTTAGCACAAATGCTTTCTTCACCTTCTTACGATAGATGTCAATATAGAGATGACTGGTATTATGCCCCAAAATACAAAACGAAATTACTATGACGTTGTCACTACATGCAGTATCTTAAATGAGTCTCAGCAGCAGTGCATGTAAACTACGACTTCAGCAGTTGGCAGAGACGTACAACATTGTGGCACGAAGTCTAGTTTTCCAAGAAAGGTTCCCCTTTCTGCAAAGAAGACAAATACATGTTGTTATAAGCAGAGCCAGGACAGGACATATATAAAAGCACTTCTTCTAGTGGGGTATATTAGTTAAATATATTAGTTCTTACCTGTTTGACCCCACACCCATGAGAAAAACTAATATGCCTGCGTTTCTTAATACATCCCCTCCTCTTGTATGGCCTTGTATGCTGTGACTAATCATTTTTAAGAGCAGCTTAAAGCCTCCTTCACTGATTCACTGCAGGCGTAGCACAGAGGCCATTTTGCCTCCTCCTGTTGTTCTGCAAGGTCTTTTTCTTATTTTTCTGCCTTTGCTTTCTTGCACACATATCTTGTTGAACAGTGGATTGTGTCCTACTCAAAGTTAAGCCTTGTAACATATGACATTTTGTAGTATGAACTGTAATAGCCTTGTATGAGCAGCAGCGGATGTTAGTCATAACCTTGATACGTCCGATGCTAGTTTGTCATCACCACACCTCACCTGTTCCTGCTACGTGACTTGTTCAGTGTCATTGTTTTTATTGTTGCACTGAAACTTTGTGGCCGTTCTTGGAACAGTTGTTTAATACTTAGATTTCTGTGGTATCATTTCTCTGTACTTTTCTAATTTCCTAGCTATGTTCTCTACCATATTACCATTGCTAAAATATAATTTCAGAATTTGAATTTCTAGATTGATGACTGAACGTGCTTCAGTCCGTCCTTTCTGTTACAATTTCTCTTTCTCATTCTTTCCTATAGTCCCAGTGGCATCGTCCTGTCTACTCTGGATGAGGTCAAGACCTATCTGTTGACTGATGGCACCTGCAAATGTGGTCTGGAGTGCCCGCTCATCATCCACAAGGTAAAGCCAATCTTTCATATTATTTTTGTTGTTGCCTGACTCTCACAAGTCTTGCTTGACTTCACCTTGCCCTGCTTGCCGTCCTCTTTGAACACAGCCTGCCACTCCCCTCTCACTCACTCACTAGTCCTGTATGCAGCTACAACACAGAGAGCGACACAGACGGGAATCTAGCCATCAAAGAAGAGCTTGGTTGTAAAAAGAATAATGGCTCAGTAATTTGGAGATGGTATAGCTGGATTTAAAGTGTCAGACAAGCAGCAGAAATTTGTATTCGCAGTTCAAAGAATGTGTTAAAATGCACGGTCCATATCGCCCTGCCCTAATGCATACGCGACTGTATAAATCATGCACTGGTGTGCTCAGCTGTTTTAAATTTGATAAAATGATATGCTTTAAGTTCTTTCTGAATCCTGTCTAATCCTCTTTCATTTTGTATGCAGGTTTTCAACTTCACTCTCGGTGTGAAGGTGGAACAGCACAGCCAGCCAGTAGGCAAAGCAGAGCAGGACATGACCAAACTGTGTAATCACCGCAGGAAAGTGGTGGCGATGGCTGCTCTGTGTCGGAGTATGCAGGCCTCACAGCTTCCCTTTGCCAACTTTCATCATCCAGGTAAATGACAAAATACACTTTTTTTAAATCTCTGTTATCAGACAGTATATAGTAAAATAATAAACGTGTACTGTAAATGGATATAATGCAGCTGGGTCTCATGAGCGTTTTGTATGAGAAGGAGACTAAAAACTGACAGAAGCTCCAATTCTGGGTGCACCATCAGACCTGAAAGCTGATGTGTGATAGAGAAGAGTTAGCCACAAGAAAAAATTCTGTGAAAGTCGAAGAAAGCATGGAGGTTGTTATAATTATTTTTTTTTATTTTACAATTCCCCAGTCTGTGCTCTTTTTGTCTCTCTTTCTTTTGCTTGCTCTGGTAAAATCTTTGCATAAAGTTCATTGATCACCAGAAAAACTAGTTAAAAAAACATTTTGTTTTCATTCATCCTATTTTAAATCTCATGTGGAGGATGTTTTTTGAATATACATTTGATAAGATGTGTGCAATTGTGAGATGTGAGCCAGAGTGGTTTGGGGCATCTATATGAGCAGACAGTGATTGTTATAAAGCTTGTGTGAGCAGGTTGTTATGAAAACAACAACAAAAAAATAGTTGCATGCAAAAAAATTGTGTGCATCTTGTCAGTGCTGCAGCATTCAGACACATAGAGCTGCACTGGTCTGTACTGTATTCTAAAATGTTCTCTGCTGGGTGATGTATTAATCATAGTGCTGTACTTCTGAGCTGGAAACATGAGACGTTGAAAAAAGGATGACGTGATGTTGCAAAGCTGTAAAATAAAATGTAATTATGGCAGATATTTCACTCACAGTTATTACTTTATGAACCATATCGTAATCACTTTATGAAAGCAGAGAAGTTAAATAACAAGTACTGTATGTCTTCACATTTCCAGAGGTGACCAGTCGCGTGGACAGCCGTGATCCAAGGGGGGAACATTCGGAGCGTGAAGACGAGGACCGCAGCGTTTACTATCCAAAACTCCATCCAGTCCCAGCTCGATCCCACAGCAATCTCCACTCAAACCCCTGTGGCAGCCCCAAATCCTCCCACCAGTTTATATTCCCACACAATGGCTCCTCCCCAGTCCTTCACACAGGCACAAACTCTCACCATCCCCTAGATGCTTTAAGAAGACTTCACCATTCTTCTCTCCCATCGTCCTCCACATCTTCCTCCAGCTCCTCATTCCCAACTCACAGCACTGCCCAGAGGTCGCCCCGCACCCCCACACCTCAGAGCATCAGTCAAGGTCGAAGAACACCCAAAACCCCGGAGACTCCTGGCTCTCCACGGCTGGGGCCTCTCTCTTCACCTCCTCCCTCTTCCCCAATGGCACTTAGTAGTGGAGGAAGAGGAGCACAGACTCACACTCACCATCCTCATGCTGCCATTGTGGGAGGCTCTCCCCTCTCTCCGTCTCCCTCCCGCTCTCCCTCTGTCCATAACATGTGTGTGTCTCCTCACCAGCGGTCCCGCCACCCTTCAGCCTCTCCTTCCTCTCTGTCTGAACACGGTGGAGGCTCGACGGCGGCAGAAGGAGGAGGACTGATGGGAAGTAACTTGTCTCAGAGGAGGAAATCTGCCTCTTCCTCTCCACACTCCCCAATGCCAAGTGGTTCCCCAAACCCCAGTCCCCACTTCCCCAAATACAAGCTGGAAGACATCTTGGAGCAGTTTAAGAACTCAGGCAACAGCAGCACTAATAATCACCACCTCCTGAACCCTACTAACCCCTCCTTACTGACCAACCAAAGCTGTAGTAATCCCCATTCTCTCTCCTCGAAGCCCTCAAAGAGTAACAAGACCCTGGCCTCCAGTGCAGGAGCACCAGGTTTTGGGCTGAACTCTGCAGGGCCCTCTAGTTTACCTTTGGGGCCATTTCTGAAACACCATAGCCATCAGGGCAAGAGGCCACACCCAGCTTCTTTTCCGGCAAGTAGTTTGCTCTCTGCAGCTGCCAAGGCGCAGCTGGCTAACCAGATAACCCAGGGCCAGAGCTCCATATGGTCAGCAACCCAGGGAGTTTACCCTCTTCTCTGGATGTCCTGAAAGAGGTGCAGCAGCAGCAGCAGCATCCGTCAAAGGTAACAAACAGCACTTTACATAACAGCCACTCTCCCTCCTCCATCGCTTCTACTAGGCCTCCCCATCCCTCCCTTCTTGCAGCAGCCTCCACCGTCCTCATTCCTCCATCTCCCTCTCTGGTCCAGTCCCTGGCTTCCTCCTCAACCCCCTGCCTCCCACAGGAGAACGCAATGCATCTCACAGGAAGAGACAACGGCGGTCTCCCACAGTGCTCAGCATGCTAAGAGACCCCCAGCATCTGGCTAACGGGCCGTGGAAGACCCCACCAGAGGATGCCACTCCTGCTACAGTTATCAATCTTTCCTCTTCTTCAGCTTCCTTCCCCTCCTCCTCACACTCCTCCTCTACCTCAACCATGCAAAACCAGAATGCTCCCCTGTTGGATAACCATCATCAGTTCCCTCCCCGGGCAGATACCAGGCCCCTGCTCCTCGACCAGCAGCACATCTTTCCAGGCTTCCTCGGCCAAATGAGGCTCTGGATTTCACTACAGGCCCAACCCATACACCCCTTTGTTTGGATCCTCCAACGCAGCCTCTTTCTGCTCTGTTACACCTGCTCAGTGTGCAGAATGCACAGGCCTCAGCATCCAACTCTGCCTCAGCTCACTCTGGATCTTTATCCACTGAAGGAAGTGGACACACTAATAAACAGAGTCTATCTCCTTCCTCTTTGACGCCTCATTCTAACGTCAGGCATCCGCAGACTCGGTCACCAGGCCGAGCAGATAACACTAATCCTCTATCCTTGGTGCCACAGCCACTTTCTCCTCCTCCCACCTCCTCTCCATTCATATTCGTGCAGTCTCAGTCTCTTTCTCGGTCAACTAAATCAAGTCCTCTACAAAGAGATTCTCCTCCTACAGTGTTGCCCACTTCAAATGTAGTTTTCCACAACAGCAGCAGTCCATCTCAGCAAACCTCCATGTCCCACTTTGACAAGCATCCACCAACTGATAATCCACAGAGCGCTATGGCAACGGAGGCGGGGAGTAACAGTACATCTACGTCAGTGGACCTGAGTCATTCTCAAGGGACTGTTTCTATAGGGATATCCACCTCCCCAAAGCCCCTTGATCTCAGCAACCATGTCCTGGCCCTTCTCGCAGCATCCTCCACTGTCCCACAGGGGAGGCAGTTCTCCAACCATAGCACTGATATTCAGATGTCTTCCCCAGGAAATCACACTACAGGTAATTATAACCCAAATTTTGCTCATTCAAGTGTGATTGTGAGCTGCATTTGTGGCATAATCAGGTTGTAGCCTTTGTGTGTGTGTGTTTCTCCGAATCAAAGTTATGTCTGTGTGTTATTGTTAGCTTGTAAATGAAATGTTAACACTACAGACACAAACTGATTCTTCTTCCACCAAATATACTGAGTTATAAGTCAGCCTGAACAGAAATGCTTTATTTATTTATTTCCTGCAGGACCAGAGGAGCCTGGTTATGTGGACCCAAAAGTGTCCACATTGACCAAATCTCCAGTAGCCACCAGTCCCGGACTCACTGTGTCCTCTCGCCAAGGAGAGAATAACAGCCCTCCGACTCCTTCAGCTGTAGGCGACTCAACCTCTCCCTTACCTTTGGCAGAGGCCTTCCCCTTCATGAACCAAGAGCAGCTGCTTCAGCTGCTGTCATCCACAGGAGGTCTGCCCTCTATCCTGGACCCCGCAGTCCTGGCTTCATTGCCCCTAGGGGGGCTGTGGTTGGGAGGCCAACATTCACAAATTCCTACCAGTGTTGCTCCACAGCAACAACAGAATCTCGCAGAACAGCAGCAGTCGGAGCAGCAGCTACTGCTACAACAACAACAAGACACACAGCAGCAAAACCAAGATCAAATCAGAAGCAGCAACACATTAACAATAACCCTCTGTTTCCCTTGTTGCCCTGTTGTGTGTGCACAAGGGGAGCTGCCGCTGAACCTTTTGGGCATGCTGAATCCACTCCCTTCATCTGCAGGACAGGAAGCTGATTTAAGTGAAAAGCCCAGTCTTCAGGCTCTGCTTATGGCCTCCTTGTTGCTCGGGCAACAGCACGCCTCTTTGTTACCTCTATCTGCACTGGGTCAGTTGAGCCAGGTCAGCTTGGAAGTTCCACTTCAGCAGTCACAGCAGATCCCTGCCACATTGGAAGGCCTCACTCTGGATAAGACCTCTGGCCTCACT
>SRSE01001157.1:0-86024 GCA_005024645.1 Planiliza haematocheilus
TATTTATTGTCTTTGAACGTTGACCCTGAGAGCGTGTGAGCATCATGCATTTTCAATAAAAATTAATTATACATATAGATTAGAAATATACTGCAAAGCTATCACCAAAGCAAAATGTGGCTACTTAGAATAATCTAAAATAGAGTGACGTTCATTGTTCCAATTTGTGGACCAATAGTCTTCCACGACGAAGTCCCGCCCCTACAATAACTGTACAAAATCTCTTGCTATTCGTTCAGAAGGAGATCTGACAGCCAATCAGATGGCCCCATGTGTTCCAATTTTGAGAATTTGCTACACTCTTGTGTTGCCAGATCGAGCAGTTTCAAGCCAAGATCGGTGCTTTTGAATTTACTCAGTAATGAAGCGTCCAGTGTAAATCTAGAAGTTAACTGTGACTTTCTGATGTCAATAACTGCATATAGTGTTGTCTTTATTGTGTCAAAATTAATTATACATACAGATTAGAAATACACTGCAAAGCTATCACCAAAGCAAAATGTGGCTACTTGGAATAATCCAAAATAGAGTGACGTTCATTGTTCCAATTTGTGGACCAATAGTCTTCCAGGACGAAGTCCCGCCCCTACAATAACTGTACAAAATCTCTTGCTATTCGTTCAGAAGGACCTGACAGCCAATCAGATGGCCCCATGTGTTCCAATTTTGAGAATTTGCTACACTCTTGTGTTGCCAGATTGAGCAGTTATTTATATTGTTCTGGTTGTACAGCACCTTGATTCAACTGAGGTTGTTTTTAAATGCTTAAGAAATAAACTTTGACTTGATTTGAAAGACTCTTCTCTGTTGTCCATCAGCGGGGACTGAGACCCTGTCTTCTCCCGCTCCTTCAGAAAAACATAACGCACACCTAGCTTAGATCCCTGTCAGACCTGTTCGCAGTGGATCACTGTAATCGTGCCTCGGTGTAAGAGCCAACCATGTGTTGGGCAGACGTCGCGACACAGCCCTATAAATAGTGGACGCCTCCACGGAGCTGTCGTGTTACTTCGGTAGCACATATACTAAAATTGGAACGATACAGAGAAGATTAGCATGGCCCCTGCGCAAGGATGACACGCAAATTCGTGAAGCGTTCCTCATTTTGCATTTTTCGTAAAATATTTTACATTACAGTCATTTTTAACCCCAGATGTGCTGAACTCTGCGTTGCCTGATCGAACAGTTTCAAGCCAAGATCTTGAAGATCTTTATCTCCATACAGGCTTCCTAGTAGCTAGACGGACCCAGAGTAGTTGTAGTGGATGGCTGCTGCAGTTTGTTGTTGAATGATTCCTCTATTCAGATTGCATTGTTTTTCAATTCCACGAACAAGTGCTCCTGGAGGCTGTGGTGGGTGGTGGTGACTGCAGCATTTGCTTTCAGTCTGTGTGCGCTCTGGACCATAAACTGTAAATACAGATGGATGACAGAACAGCTCTTGGTGAATCCAAAATACAGGTGGTTGAATTGAGGTTGTTTTTAAATGTTTTAAATTTTGCATTTTTCGTAAAATATTTTACATTACAGTCATTTTAACCCTAGATGTGCTCAACTCCGTGTTGCCAGATCTAGCAGTTTCAAGCCAAGATCGGTGCTTTTGAATTTACTCAATAATGCAGCGTCCAGTGTAAATCTAGAAGTTAACTGTGACTTTCTGATGTCAATAACTTCTGATGTTGTTGTATTTATTGTGTTTGAACGTTGACCCTGAGAGCGTGTGAGCATCATGCATTTTCAATAAAAATTAATTATACATATAGATTAGAAATATACTGCAAAGCTATCACCAAAGCAAAATGTGGCTACTTAGAATAATCTAAAATAGAGTGACGTTCATTGTTCCAATTTGTGGACCAATAGTCTTCCACGACGAAGTCCCGCCCCTACAATAACAGTACAAAATCTCTTGCTATTCGTTCAGAAGGAGATCTGACAGCCAATCAGATGGCCCCATGTGTTCCAATTTTGAGAATTTGCTACACTCTTGTGTTGCCAGATCGAGCAGTTTCAAGCCAAGATCGGTGCTTTTGAATTTACTCAATAATGAAGCGTCCAGTGTAAATCTAGAAGTTAACTGTGACTTTCTGATGTCAATAACTGCATATAGTGTTGTCTTTATTGTGTCAAAATTAATTATACATACAGATTAGAAATACACTGCAAAGCTATCACCAAAGCAAAATGTGGCTACTTGGAATAATCCAAAATAGAGTGACGTTCATTGTTCCAATTTGTGGACCAATAGTCTTCCAGGACGAATACAGAGAAGATTAGCATGGCCCCTGCGCAAGGATGACACGCAAATTCGTGAAGCGTTCCTCATTTTGCATTTTTCGTAAAATATTTTACTAGGTGTGCTCATCTCCGTGTTGCCTGATCGAGCAGTTTCAAGCCAAGATCTTGAAGATCTTTATCTCCATACAGGCTTCCTAGTAGCTAGATGGACCCAGAGTAGTTGTAGACGTGGATGGCTGCTGCAGTTTGTTGTTGAATGATTCCTCTATTCAGATTGCATTGTTTTTCAATTCCAAGAACAAGTGCTCTTGGAGGCTGTGGTGGTGGTGGTGACTGCAACATTTGCTTTCAGTCTGTGTGCGCTCTGGACCATAAACTGTAAATACAGATGGACGACAGAACAGCTCTTGATGTTGTTGTATTTATTGTGTTTGAACGTTGACCATGACAGCGCGTGAGCATGATGTACTTTACTACGACACTGGATATAAAACAATGGCAAACAAAACAGTTTAATAGAACTTTTCAATCAAAATTAATTATACATACAGATCAGTAATACACTGTAAAGCAGTCGTCAATGCAAAAATAGTTTTAAAACTCATATTCCGTGAACTCGTAAGTTATCGTCAAAGCAAAATGTGGTTACTTAGAAAAATATAAAGTCTAAAATAAATTCTGGTTTGGTGAGGCTCGACTCCATCTTTGCTCCGATCTAATCTCGAACCCCTGACTCTCTGTTGGGGCGGCAGACGAGAGCAGCGTGAGAGGGGAAGGTGTAAGTAGGTAAGCTCTTATTTATTGCTGCAGTAATATAAACCCACCACTAGGTGTCAGCATTAGTCCGCCCTCTGGAGTCGCTCTCAAAATCACGATTTTCAGATCACTTTGCAAACAAATGATAAAAAGTGGTAGCGTTCCTACTGTCTGGCTCAAAACTCTCCACTTTCAAAATGACACTTTCACCAAATCATGAAATATGTCACTGAACTAACGCCACAACAAATCCAAATCAAGGAACGTCCGAAATGTGTTCTCTGTCCCTCAGTCCTCCAATCCTACTCCTCTGACGTCACGGCTCATCATGTATAATTTCCCATCAGCCCCCGGGAGCTCCTGAACAGAGAAAAACATAATGCAGACTAATTTAGAAGCCTGTCAGACCTTTTCACAGCGGATCACAGTAGGTATGGAGCTAGTCCAGATCCCGGACCCTTTTACCATGCCATTATCTGGATGAATAAACACACTCGAGTCCCCGAGTGACTCGGCGTAAGTGCAAACCATGTGTTAGGCAGACGTCGCGACACAGCCCTATAAATAGTGGCCGCCTCCATGGAGCTGTCGTGTTACTTCGGTAGCACATATACTAAAATTGGAACGATACAGAGAAGATTAGCATGGCCCCTGCGCAAGGATGACACGCAAATTCGTGAAGCGTTCCTCATTTTGCGTTTTTCATCAAATATTTTACATTACAGTCATTTTTAACCCTAGATGTGCTCAACTCTGTGTTGCCTGATCGAGCAGTTTCAAGCTAAGATCGGTGCTTTTGAATTTACTCAATAATGCAGCGTCCAGTGTAAATCTAGAAGTTAACTGTGACTTTCTGATGTCAATAACTTCTGATGTGGTTGTATTTATTGTGTCTGAACTTTGACCCAGATAGCGTGTGAGCGTCGTGCATTTTCAATCAAAATTAATTATACATACAGATTAGAAATATAATGCAAAGCTATCACCAAAGCAAAATGTGGCTACTTAGAATAATCTCAAATAGAGTGACGTTCATTGTTCCAATTTGTGGACCAATAGTCTTCCACGACGAAGTCCCGCCCCTACAATAACAGTACAAAATCTCTTGCTATTTGTTCAGAAGGAGATCTGACAGCCAATCAGATGGCCCCATGTGTTCCAATTTTGAGAATTTGCTACACTCTTGTGTTGCCAGATCGAGCAGTTTTGTAGAGTTATTTATATTGTTCTGGTTGTACAGCACCTTGGTTCAACTGAGTTTGTTTTTAAATGCTTAAGAAATAAACTTTGACTTGATTTGAAAGACTCTTCTCTGTTGTCCATCATCGGGGACTGAGACCCTGTCTTCTCTCGCTCCTTCTGGTGGAAGGTGACCAGACTGATAGCGTACCCCAAGTAATTCTCCAGCACCCACTGAAAGGTCTGACCCTGATACTTGTCAAAGTGGACCTCCACGTGCTGAGCACCAGGGTGGCGTTAGTGGCATGACCTGCATAAACTTGACTGGTTAATACAACACAATGATAAAAAGCGCATGTGGACATTTTTCTCTGATTTGAAACAATAAATATGCAAAATGAACACCTTAAAAAACAAAACTGATGCTATCTTAACATCGTCAAATAGCCATGTCCAAAACCTAGTATCAACCTCAAATGTGAGTTTTAAAACAATTTTACAAAATAATCGGCACCGATTAACTTGTCGACATGAAGGTTGCCGGTTCGCGGCCCAGTTAAAACTACGATAATAACAACGTCCAGTGTAAATCTGGAAGTTCAATGTAAATTTCTAATGTCAGTAACTGCAGTTATTGTTGTCCTTGTTGTCTTCATTATGTTTCAACTTTGACACTGACAGCATGAGCATTATGCATTTTACTACAACACTGTGGAGACAAAACTGCGGCAAACAAAACAGTTTAAAGAAACGATCAAAATTAATTATACATACAGATGCGAAGCAACCGTTAAAGTAAAATGTGGCTACTTAGAAGAATATTAAATCTAAATTGGACCAATAATCTTCTACTGCGAAGGCTCGTCCCTCCAATCACTGTACAAAAGTTTTTGCTATTTGTTCAGAAGGAGAACTGACAGCCAATCAGATGGCCCCATGTGTTCCAACTTGGAGAATGAAAGTTTTTGTGACTTTTCCATCCAATAAGATAGCCCGACCACGCGGCGTCTAACCCCGCCCATAACTGATTACGACACAAACCCGGAAGTCAACAACCTTCGGCCTGTTTTGGCTTGCGTCTAGCAACAAGTTGTATTTCAAGCGACCCGTCGATTGTCCACGGCGATGCCGCGGGTTTACGTCGGCAGGCTTAGCTATCACGTTCGCGAGAAAGACATTCAAAGATTTTTTAGTGGGTGTGGCAAATTATTAGAGATCGACCTGAAAAACGGGTAAGATCACCTCATCTGTCAAAGCAGCTAGCTGGCTAGCTAGGCAGCTAGCTAGACAGTAGGTGTGATCTATTTAGTTTAATACACATTCATACTAATGGCACAAGAAATGGCACAATAACGTTTTTATCGTGCTCAAGTTTTACAGCACACGTATTTAACTCATAGCTAATTTAGCTAACGTTATTACACATACACTGTGAGACGTTTATATAAAGGGTGCACATCTGATAACTTCATTTGATTACTTTGTAACTGACTAAGAGCTGTCTTAACATAAATACATTTTATTTATTATATTTATTTATTTAATTATTTACCAGAAAATAAATAAAATATATAATTTGAAATGTATCACGTCACTAAAATGTCAGTTTAAGTTAAGGCTGGTGACAATAAAAGCAAGGTCTAGCTGCTTAGAGTGCAATAATAACTTCAGACAGTGCAGAGCTGAGCGTAAATCAGAGATGGTGACGCAGTCCCTTGGATATTGGGCTCCCTGCAGGTACGGCTTTGTGGAGTTTGAGGACATGCGGGATGCCGATGATGCTGTGTATGAACTGAACGGAAAGGAGCTGTGTGGGGAGCGAGTTGTCATTGAGCACGCCCGTGGACCACGGCGAGATGGCTACGGCTACGGAGGACGCAGTAAGTTCACCACATCTCAGTGCAAAATATAAATGTAACCTTCTAATCGGTCTCTTGTCAACTAACATGATGGCACTGACTTTTACACGCTGTGGCACAGCCCACCGCAGAATACCTAGTAGACATCTGTTCCCTTTAGCTCTGATTGCAGGTAGAGGACACATCTTTTAACCAGTGAAAGAGATGTGTATTAAAATCCCATGAGTTGCACTGATTAAAGCAAAGGTCAGCCTTGTGAAGCTACGATATGTACAGTTTGAAGTCGACATTAACAAAGTGCTTGATGTTTCAATTTGAAAGAGTCCACTGCGGGTTGAGTTGGAGTCCAGTGAGGGTAAAGATGACTGCCTGACCCGTTTGGCCTGGGCTTTCCCCCCCCTTTCAGTGTGTGTGTGAGACCTTTGCCCTTTGCCCAATGGTTGACATAACCGGAAGCCATGATGACAGCATCCTTTTCCAATAGACCAGGGTGATGGTGAGGAATTCTGTGTTGGTGTTACTGATGCAAGACATGTTTTCAGAGGAGCCAGCCACTCATTTGGCACCTCAGTAAAACAAAGAGTTTTTGGTAGGTGTGGTCTTTTATCTTGTTTAGTTACAAATGGATGGAAATATAAATGTTTTATTCTGACAGACAGAATATGCAGTATTCTTGGCAATATCATGTTTCATTGAAAATTAAGTGACTGCTACTTTGGCAGAGAACGAAAAAGCATCTTTTAATACAGACAGTCATGTAATCATCGATGAGATGGAAGTAATTCCTCTGCATCTAAATAAATATCAGGTTACTTTTTACAAGTAGTAATTATTAAAGTTTGTCTGTGGACATATGAAAACCACATATAAACATAGGTAAAGGGCAAGAACTGCTGTCTAATCTTCAACCAAGTGGTTATTTTTATTCCTGATCAACAAAGCACAGACCACTTCACCGATTTATAAGTTTAAGTGATTCCTAACTAAATAGCTATGTTGCAAATCAAAAGCACTCTCTATCCAGAGGGTCTTTAATACCCTTATATTAAAGATGCCAGCACCTTTAATATCCTGAAAATTGACAAAGGTTGGCAGTGAAATATTTGTGCCAGTTTCAAACCCTGTCCATTTGTTTCTTTTAATCTGTTGGCTTCACGTTAAATGTTAATCTTCCTCTATTCTTTGAAGGTAGCGGTCACAGCAACTGGAATCGCTCTGGCAGGGACAAGTATGGACCACCTGTCCGCACTGAACACCGCCTTATTGTGGAGAACCTGTCCAGTAGGTGCAGCTGGCAGGACCTCAAGGTGAGTGATGAGCTGTGATTGATAAGACCATCAAGGAGTGTCATTGCTATGGGGTGGGGGGGCCTGGTCTGGTCTAGGTGGGTGCTACATGTCTAAGTAACATCCACACCAATGAATGAATGAAGCTAGGTCCAGAAGATTCCCAGCAGAACACTGAACTGTCACAAGATGGTTTAAATGTTATTTACTTCTTCACAGGATTTCATGCGGCAAGCAGGTGAAGTAACCTATGCCGATGCTCATAAAGGACGGGCCAATGAGGGAGTCATCGAATTTCGTTCCCGTTCAGACATGAAACGAGCCCTGGACAAACTGGACGGCACCGATATTAACGGAAGGAAGATTCGTCTGGTGGAAGACAAACCTCGGCGTCGGCGCTCTTACTCTGGAAGCAGATCCAGGTAAAGGAGCCTCAACGTATTTTGTGTGTTCATTGTCTTCTCTTATATTTGAGTCGTTATTTATTTATTTATTTATTTTTACCCTCAGGTCTCGTAGCAAACGTCGTTCTCGCAGCCGAAGAAGTCGAAGTTCTCACAGTCGTTCCAGGTCCAAATATATTTATTGCTTCAGTTGGTGAAGTTGCTTGTTGCTTATTGGCAATAAAAGTCCCATCACATACGTGATCTTGTTAGGAGGTATAGTTGGGGGTTTTACATCCCAGTTGTTGAACCGTGCACGTATACATGACCAGCAGTCTCATATATTTTTTCCCTTTTCCAGCTCCCGGTCTCGTAGCAAGCGCCGGTCCCACTCCAGGTCTGGAAAGTCACGCTCAAGATCAAAGAAAAAGTCCCCGGAGAAGCCTCACAGTCCCTCTAAGAGCAAAAAGTCTCGCTCTCAGTCAGACACTCGCAAGTCGCGCTCCAAGAGCAGATCCAGAGTCAGAGCCGAGCACAAGTCTCTGAGTCGTTCCAAGGAGAAATCTACCAGTAAGAGATCCAGGAGCCGCTCGCGGCCCCGTTCGGCGAGTAGAAGTGAGAAACACGCATCAAATTCCCCTCTACGCAAGGACCATCGACTGTCCAAGTCCCCAGCCAAGCGCTCTGCGTCCCGCTCCAGGTCTCGATCCAGATCGGCCTCCCAAGACTGACTGTGTTTGTCACACTGTGCTCAGCGAAATAGAAAACTGTGAGATTGATCCCAGGTCTGTGGTTTGTGTATTTGAGATGTGTGACGATTTGTATATTTAGGCACAAATTAGGTCAAAATATATATATTTTTCTTTGTTGTAAAATGATTAGAGGGGTTTACAGGAGCTTTAACCTTTTGGGTGACATCTCTTGAGTTTAAATGAGTCCATCAGCTGTCAGTGTTTTGATCACACATTAACTTTTCCTACAAATAGATTCTCATTTTGCATGTAATTGTTTTAAGAAAGCTAATGTGACGCTACCTGCAGAATTTGTTGGTAATGTTACACTAGAATAAAATCATTTTAAGAAAAGGCTGCTTCTGCAGTTTTCTGTATGAACGATATGGAAAGACAAAAATCTGGAGGTGTTGTTGAAGCACATTTAACGCTGAGAACGACACAGGAGGACGAGGTTAGTAAAAATCCAACCTAGAAATTAACTTTCTGCTTCATAATTTGTTTGATTTGAAAAGTCTTCGTGGTGGGTGGTTTTGGCGTACAGTGCTCTGTAACGCCAGCCTGAGAGGAGGAGTCTAAACAGATTGTGTGAGGGGGTCTGTGGAGATTTTACCAGGCCGCTTACCCTGACCCTGACCTGGACTGGTCCTGGATGGAGGGAGGATCTGTACCAGTGATCTTCTCTGCAGCCCAGTCGTGTCTGGAGGCAGATCCAAACCAGACCGTGATGGACGTGGTCAGGACAGACCGGATTATTGCAGCACAGAAAATGATCTGCAGCTTCTGAGGCAGCTCAGGAAATTCAACCTCTTCTGTGCGTTCTTCTTCTTCTTCTTCTGTGTGTGTATGTAGGAGGTCCACTTCAGGTCCCATGAGATTGGGGACCCTAGGAGAAAATGGGAAATGTGCCATATCGTAAAATGCATTGTGTATACCTGGAAACAGTTCACTGTGTGATTTTTGTTTGTTTTTTAAGTAACTTAAAGGGGTTTTGATGGCAAAACACATTAAACAACAATAACAGTGTTTCCGCCCGGTTTCGAACCGGGGACCTTTCGCGTGTGAGGCGAACGTGATAACCACTACACTACGGAAACCTCCACGTCTTCATTTTGTGGAGAGACTCCTCCTACCGGCAGTGGCGGGTAATGCCACTGATGGGAGTTGCCATAGAGACTAGGAGGATCCAGGCCTCAATCGATAAACTTGTAAGTTAAGATACAGATTGAACTGGTTTATATCGGTGCATATGTTTTTTTTTTAGCTCTGTCGTTAATCGGATGAACTGAAAACATAAACCATGTTAAAGGGAAGCAACGGCCGAACACCTAAAGTATATACAGCTAGTGGTTAGCTACAAGGCTAACGACAACAGGTTTAGCTGTGTTTGCTAAAAGCATCCTAGCACACGACGATGGCCGCTTAACTCGGGGGTTTGTTTGGCCCACTGTTTACTACAACGTCTACATATTAATATTAGGTAAATATTCACGAGGATGTCAGTCACATCGGGAGGAAACCCGTGCGAACTTTATATTTATAGCTAGCGAATATAGTATATTCGCTAGCTATAGTGTATAGTGGTAGTGTTATGAGGACAGTGAGCAACAGTGTCTTACTCGGTGTTCAAAATCTTTTCCCAGGTGTTTGGATGCATGTGACGGAACCTAATAGAGAATGGAGAAAGAACAGCTCAATACCGTGGTGTTCAATGCTTCAAAACGAGAGCTGTTCACTACGAACAACGGATACAAATTCGTACTGAAGAGACTACGAGCTCAATGGAAAATGCAAAGGTACCGTTTCCGGTTGACATGTCGTTATTAAGTAGTGTGTTTTTTCTGTTTTCATTATGTTTATACAGCTCCTACATTTAGTTATACCCGGCCGTTAGCTTGCTAAGCTGTTAGCTCAAGTGGCTTCTGGACGCTAACAGTTGCCTAGCAGCAACCATGGCAACAACAGTTTGATGACAGTGGTGGACGTATTGAGTCAAGTTACCAATGCTCTAAAAGTAGATAACATTGACCATCTTGTGACAATTCATTGTTCTGCTGGGAAACTTCTGGCTTCATTCATTGGTGTGGATGTTACCTAGACATGTAGCACCCACCTAGACCAGACCAGGCACCCCCACCCCATAGCAATGACACTCCTTGATGGCAGCAGCCATCCCCAGCAGGATGCAGCCACAAAAACACTTTAGGAAGAAGAACAGCACAAGGTGTTGACCTGGCCTCCACATTCACTAGATCCCAAACTGATCAAGTATCTGTGGGATGATCCACAGATACTTGATCAGTTTATAAACAGTTTGGTGGTTTGTGTTTAAAGTTAATCTTTAAATATTTATGTTAAATTAACTGGTAACTATAGTCCTTAATGTGCACTTTTGTACCTGTCTATTGCTAAAGAATTAAAGGAACCAAAACTAACTTAAAAGCCACTGAGGTAGCGTGCAGGTGTACTTGTTCTGACGCGTGTAATATGATAAACATTGAACAATGTCCAGTGTGTTCTGTAGTTGTTTTCTTAATCCATTTATTTTCAGTCACAAATTAAATTCTCACCACGTTGAAAAGACCAAAGCACTGGACGCTAACAGTTAATATACTTTAAGCCGCCAGCCATTCTGACGCTCTCCAGTTCACACAGTCAAAAAACTAACTGTGTGCTTCTACACCAAACACACACCTGATTTCTATATGCGCTTCCACACTGGTGCACCCCTTAAGTAAAACCCCAGAATTGCACGCAAACACATGAACACAGTGACCCAAACCAAAAAGAAATGCAAAATACATAATGGCTCCAACACTACTTAAACCGGCTCACCCACCAAGATTTATTTGTGTTCTCTGATGAGATTCTGAGATAAGCTTAGTTTCTAAATACGTGCCGTCTCCTCTAGCATGAAGGAAGAGCTGTCTTTGGAGAAGTTGAAGGGTGTCAAGCTGTGGATAACTGCCGGCCCACGAGAGAAGTTCACAGCGTCAGAGGTGACATATAATTTCTATGCAATGTAATGTTACAGAAGATTTGAGCATGTACACTTGTGGAAACCAATGCATTCTACGTCCTGCACCGAATCTGTTATATGCTTATGCTGACAGGCAGCTAACAGTGTCAGCATAAACTGCACGATTATCGCCCACCAACAAAAATGCTATAAACATTTATCAGCTGAGGTTTAGTGCAGGATTGCTATATTATAAGGCATCTGTTTCCACTTGTGTACCTAATGAAGTGGCAAGTTAATGTTCATGTCTGCATGTTTTCTTCCCGTTTTCTCTCAGCTGGAGGTGCTAAAGCACTACCTGGATGCAGGGGGAAATATCTTGGTGATGCTCGGTGAAGGAGGAGAAATGAAATATGACACAAACATCAATTTTCTTCTGGAGGAGTTTGGAATCATGGTCAACAATGGTGCTTATTGATGTTTGCTTGAAACGACAGCCAGCATCATTTGTGCAGATATTGCGAGTGTTCTTTTTTATCTCACTTGCATTTAATCACGTCTCTTCTGCTTCTTCTTTGTTTTAAACTACAGATGCTGTTGTGAGGAATGTGTATTACAAATATTTCCATCCGAAGGAGGCACTTGTTTCCAATGGTGTATTGAACAGGTTTGTTGTGACGTGTTGTTTGCAATGTGAATGAATTGAATTGTTCTAAAGCCTTTCAAGTCACAATTGTCTGCGTCTTCCTTGTTTAGAGAAATCAGTCGTGCAGCCGGCAAAGTCGTCACAGGAATCATTGAAGATGAGAATGTTGGAAACAATGCACAGTAAATGATTTGTTTTTAATGTCCTCTACATCAACTGTTGGGTTTACCACACTTTATGGCTTCATGAGCTGCTTTAGACTCGTTTCTTTTTCTTTATTTCTGTAGGGCTCTCACATTTGTGTACCCGTATGGTGCCACACTGAGCGTGATAAAGCCAGCTGTGGCTGTTCTGTCAACCGGTTCGGTCTGCTTCCCTCTCAACAGGCCCGTCCTGGCGTTCTATCAGGCCAAGGTCAGAGGCACGGTTCAGTCTTCATGCTCAATCCCCGACTGTGTATTATTCTTGTCAGACGATACTGAACTGTGTCTCATGTCTCATGAAGGAGTCTGGCAAACTGGTTGTTCTGGGTTCCTGCCACATGTTCAGCGATCAGTACATAGAGAAGGAAGAGAACAGTAAAATCATGGTGAGTTCACTTCACACTCTTGACTTAGATTTAAACTTAATTCATCCACAAGGCAAATAGTTTGGTCACAGTAGCTTAGAAAAGAATCAGAGCTACTGGTGAGCTGCTGCCACTCTTTCAGGCGAATCCCATGGAATATGTCCAGACATGATACCAGCATGCATCCTGAGTGATCTAAACAGTATTCAGCTTTACATACCTGTGTTCACACCTGACATTGAAATGCGCCTTGAGCCACCACTTGAGATGCCTTCACAGTTTGCCCTCTGTTTGCAAATAAGCACCAGTTGGGCTCTCTGACTGTTTGTAGTTTGTGTGCAGCCCGATGTGGCAGTATGAAACAAACTGTGGAACATAGTGGTTTTGGAGTGCTCACGTTGTTTTATCTCCATCGTGGTCAAATGAACGGGTGCTTTTGCCTTTCACAGATGATTAGTCAACATATAGGTGGTCAGTCGATGAGGTCACGAGTGGCTCAGACGATTTCCAAAGCACGGTCCAAGCAATCAAAGCTCAGATGCGTCTTCCTTATTCACACTTGTACATAAAGCTGACCACTTGCGATCGGATGATGTGACACGTTGATGACAAATCTGAACAGGGCCTCCGTCTCTCTCGTTTCATTTCAGGATGTTGTGTTCCAGTGGCTCATGACTGATAATATTCAGCTGAATCAGATTGATGCAGAAGACCCAGAGGTGAGTTAGTGTTTACATGACAGGAGTATGCCTCCAAGTCTTTTAACTGATCCATTTTTTTATTCATCTTTGTGCTTCAGATCACAGACTACACCATGTTGCCAGACACCGGGTGTTTATCAGAGCAGCTCAGAGTGTGTTTGCAGGAGGGCGATGAAAACCCCAGGGACTTCACCTCCCTCTTTGACATGTCTTTGTTCAATTTGTCCACAGACACTTTACCCCATGTCATCAGGTGAGAATGCAAAACGCATCAGTTAGCCCCCTTCCCCCCAAATCACTGCCATCTTTCATGTTTTGTCATTTTTTTCAGCGCTTACAAGCAGCTTAACGTCAAAGATGAGCCACTTCAGCTCATCACGCCACAGTTTGAGACTCCTCTGCCTCAACTTCAGCCTGCTGTGAGCTACAATTTTATTTTCCTCTTAAATTTATGGCGTCATGTGCAGATAAAATATTTAAACCATTTCCCTTAAAAGCCACAAGTTTAAAGTAAGAGGACGGTTTGTCTTTTAGGTCTTTCCGCCTGCCTTGAACGATTTGCCTCCACCCATGCTAGACCTGTTCGATCTGGATGAAACGTTCTCGTCTGAGAAAGTGCGCCTTGCACAGCTCACCAATAAATGTGAGAACACTTTAATATTTGTTGGCTTTCAGTATATTCAGTGGCATTTTATTAAAAACGTAAATGAACACCGTTTCCATTTCCAGGTACGGATGACGATCTTGAGTTCTACGTGCGGAAATGTGGTGAAATTCTGGGGGTGACTCCCAAACTGGGAGAGCAGAGGGATGCCATGCACATCTTGGAGCACATTTTCTTTCAAGTTGTCGAGTTCAAGAAACTCAATCAGGTGATGGCACCCTTACAATCTCCTACAACCGAGTGCAATACGCCCTGAAGGCCTCACCTAATCATGCACCTTCTCCCTTTGCAGGAGCACGACATCGACCCAGAGTCAGGATTCACTCCACTGTGAGCGGATACAAGGAAAACCATCTGTTCAACGTACGCCGACTAAACCCATAGGGGCTGGTGGTTGTGGATTATGCAGTGTCAGCCTGGTACTGTGGTATTTAGAAACTGTATAGAGCTACATCTTTTATAACTTTTTGTATGAATAAGAATATATACCAAATCAAATAGTTTTTCCATACTTTATTTAAATATTTAAAGCCTTTAAAAAATAAAAATGGAGACATACAGAGCAACCTTGAAGTCTCCCGTTGCTCCTGTGATACAAAAGAAATGTTAAAGAGTTAGGACACGTTTTAAAATCAAGTAAAAAGTGATTAAATAAAATAAGTAGTCTTACCTTTACAGTTTTCACCCCATCTTTTAAATGTGCAGATGCGGACAATGCCATACAGTTGTAAACTCGTTTCTTCCAAACCCTGAAATGCATGTTCTTGGCCCCAGTCAGGGAGAAACTTCAGCCAGCGAATGTTGAGGTTTGGGACTTTGCTCCAGAGTGCTGGACTCCGTGTATAACCTTGGGCTGCCGCTCTCCGATTTAATCAAAGACACGTCCCATGACATTTGGGAGCCTGTGAGGTCGCTGTATGACTGGTCAAAACCAGCAGATGTTTTGGGCTTTTGAAGCAGCATTTGAGGAGTAGAGGATTTCCCCATTAAAGGTACGGCCAGGTGACAAATGCCGGGCTCCTGAGAGTACACGCCGTTCAGTGAAAACCCCCGACAGGGAGAAATGGTGTCTGATGACAGGCAGAGAGAAGCTAGGATGGACACCCTGGTGTCCGTTCCCTCGGCTGTTTTGTCATTTAACGTGCCCGATGTGGACAGTTGTTCCAGGGACAAGGCAGACAGCAAACTCTGCTCCTCAAAAAACTTCCTGTCGAGCTCAGACGGAGACGAGCACTCGAAGCTTTTCATATCTGCAAGGTAAAAAAAAAAGAAAAAGTCATCCTCTGATCCAACAAATGAGTTATTCCACATTCAGAATATTTTTTACCTTTAACAACAAATGCTTTCTCCATTGTTTCCATTGAGCCAGTGATTGCAAACTGAGCACCAGGTGGTTTTTAAACCATTGAAGCTGCTGGTTAATTGACTCACCTGGAGGCTGAGCAGGTCATCAGTCTGGAAGCGGGGGAGCATGAAGCCCTCAAGAGAGGTTGAGGCAAATTTTTCTTTTTTCTTTTTTAATAATATGTAAAATTAATGCCTGTTCTATTTCTATGTATGCTAGAGTTTACTTTAAACATTTCTAAACACACAAAAGTTTAGAATGGATATTAATTAATCACAAATAAATACAGATTATATCAGGTATATATATATTTTTTGTCTATCAATCTTTTAAAGTATGTGAATACAAAACACAATTCCCTGAGTCTGTGTTTTCCAAGTCCAAAACACAAACACACTTAGTTTGCAATGAGATCAATGGAGCATTTTTAACATTTTCATGCAGATTGCTGCACAAATATTAATTAACGACAAACTGATCTGAAGCTGCTGGATTCTGGGATGCACGGTTTCCTAACTGTAATTATTTTTTTTCAATAAAAACAAGAACATATTCATTCTGATTACTGTTTCTGTTTTATTTTCCTGATTTTAAAATAGATAGATAGATAGATACTCTATTTACTACCCCGTAGGAAATTTGGTGTCATGTAGCATCATTACACAGTGACAGGAGGAATTAGCAATTATTATTATTAAGTTATAGGGTCAAAAATGAAATAAAATATACAAGCTATAAATACGAAATAGAATACATATAAAAGAAGAGTGTATAAAGTGTATAAATATAAAAAAATACAATAAAATAATATGTATAATGCAATGAATATAATAATATAGGTGTATAGATATATATAAATATATGTTTCTTTCTTTTTTTTTTTTTACACTTTTTTTAACCACTACGAGTCTTTAAGAGCGACTCTTATTTTTAAGGTCCCACCGGAAGTTCTCTTTCTCCCTCCGCGCACCTCTAACGCGCAGCTACGTCACTATCCTGTGTCTACGATAGAGAAGGGCGCGAGATAGAAATCCAGGAGCGCGGAGAAGCAGGGCGCTCTACTCCAGCAGGTCCCACGGGCTTTTACATTTTCACTACAACAAAACACCACCGAGCCTCCGCCGCCACGACCGTCCACGGCGTAGAGACATTAAACACGCGGAATACGACGACATATAAATATATATTGACTCAATATCGGTGCACATGACGTGCGAGGGCGGCAGGGAACTCACCGTCTGACCGTAAACAACCAGAAACAGAGGGAAATGTCTTGGTGGCCGCGCGGGTAAGATGTTTATATTTTTATATCTGACTTAACTGTGGCTTTATTATTATTATTTATTATTTTAATCACATGTAGATTGAATGTGGCCATTTAACTTTAAAGGCGCTCTTTTGGTTAAAGTGTAGGATCTGCTGTTTGGGCTTGAATTAGCATTTTCCGAGGACTGACTCACTTCTCCGCCTGCCGCCCTTTTCCGGACGCGATAAGCAGCGTTCAGGGTCTCATTCAGCAGCAGACGTCCCCTCTGTTAACTACAGTGAAATGAATCACTGCACTGACACTTTGAGCTTTACTGTCAGTCGATTATGCCTGAAAGATTTCTATGAGGCGCCATGTTGGAGACCTGCTCCTTCCCTTGGATCAATATTCCTCTTTTACGCACCTGTCTCCTGTTCTTATCTGTTATTGTTTATTATCCATGCTACCTCTGCAATGACATGTAAATATGCAAAGCTTCTAACTCCTCTTCTCACTCACCCTGTTTGCACTTTAACCACTTTATTCATGCAGACTTGTTTACATCCAGCTCTGTATTTCTTCTTTAAAAGTTTCCACGTCACATAAAGTTTTCTGAATCTGAGTTTGTCAGGTGTTTTTTTTTTCATGATCATCATCACGGCTGTGTGTTGTTTCTCAGTGAGGACGGGGAGGAGGCCACGCATCAAGACACGGACTCTGACGTGGCCGAGCCGAAGGACGGTGGGAAAGTGAAGGTGAAGTGGACACAGGAGGAGGTGAGTATCTGGATGTCTGTCAAACTGACTCTTGGCTTTGTGGGGGAAAGGAAACACATGTTTATTTATTTATTTATGTTTACAGGATGACAAGCTGAAGGCGCTGGTTCAAAAACTGGGACCTAATGACTGGAAATCTGTAGCCAACTATATACCAGTGAGTTTTAACTACTTTTTTTTTGCCTCTTTCGTGTTTGACGTCACCAAAAACCCGACTGACTGAAGCTTCTTGTGTTTTATTCATAGAATCACACTGAGCACCAGTGTCAGCACCGCTGGTTTAAGGTCCTGGATCCAGAATTGGTTAAAGGTCCTTGGACCAAGGAAGAGGATGAGAAGGTGTGTGCCTGCTAGACTTTGTTGAAAATCATATTCATTCTTTCATATTTTGTAACCGCTTGTCCTGCGAAGCTCGTCCAGCCGTCATGTCAGACGAGAACTATAAAAATATAAATTAAATAAAACAAAAAACAATAATAATGAACTAAATTAAATAAAATACAACCGTATAATCAAAGAAAACGGATGCCAGTGTGAATACAGCTTATATTTAAGTGCACTCTGATTTCCCTCAGGTCATAGAGCTCGTTAACCTCTACGGCAACAAACAGTGGGCGACGGTGGCCAAGCATCTCAAGGGCAGACTGGGGAAGCAGTGCAGGGAGCGCTGGCACAACCACCTCAATCCCAGCGTCAAGAAGTCGTCGTGGACCGCAGAGGAGGACCTCGTCATCTACAAGGCGCACTGCCTGCTCGGGAACCGCTGGGCTGAGATCGCCAAGCTGCTTCCTGGACGGTAAATCTAGACGCCGGCATCTGTGACGAGCCGAACGCAGTTAACGCCGTCTCTTTATGTGTATATATATATATATATGTTAAATAATTCACAGGACAGACAACGCGGTGAAGAATCACTGGAATTCAACTATCAAACGCAAGTTAGAGATGGGCTTCTACAAGGGGGAGGTCTTTAGGCCAAATGAACTTGAAGAGCTGCTGGCTCGTGTTAATAAGGATGTGCAGGTGGGTTGTCTCTTCACTGTTGTCTCCTTGGAGACGCTTGAAGACGATTTGAATTGAATAAAATACTCTGCTTTTCGATTGCACAGATTCCCAGCTGCTCTCAAGATGCTCTGGACAAGGACCTGGACCAGAAACCCCCTCTTTCAGTAAGAAACCAGTCACATAAAGTATATATATATACATATATATATCTACCACACAACAGCAGTCAGCAGTGTCTTTTATTTGTTTCTCAACCAGTTGCCGGACACACCTGCCTCCACTAAAGCTGGCCCCAGTGAAGCAGGACCATCGAAGGCAACCTCTTCTCCAAAGGACAATTTAAGTCCCAAGACAGAAGCAGACGCAGGAGAAATGAGCAGCACCAGCTGGGTGGTGGACAGCTCCGGCTTTCTTTCCCCTACTGGACCAGCACTGAAGGAAGTGTTGGACATGGTGAACGGGGTAAACATCAGCCCATTGTTGCTTTTATTGTATTTTGAGTGTTATACATTAATATGTTAGCTTAGTTATGAAGGATTAGGTTTACAACTGACTAATAAATTGTCTCCTCCTCCTCCTCCTCCTCCTCTTTCTCTCTAAGGACATTGAGGGCTGGTGCAACCTCGCGGCCTTTGACCTGCCCGAGGACAGTCCCAGTCCAGAGCGCCACCAGTTTCGTCTGGAGGGCAGCGCCTTGCAGGAGCTGAGCAAAGGCAGCAAAGGGGAACTCATCCCCATCTCCCCCGGAGGGGTCACGCCGCCCTCCATTCTGAACCGCAAAAGCCGGAGACGCATCGCTTTGTCCCCAGATGCTAATAACTCCATGACTCCCAAGAGCACCCCTGTTAAAATCCTGCCCTTTTCTCCGTCCCAGGTAAGCCATGGCTGGCAGTTATGATGCGGCGTCGCTGCTCTGGATGTTGACGTGGAGTGGTCTGCTCATTAATGTGTTGTTGTTGCAGTTCCTCAACATGTGGACCTCGCAGGACACTCATGACCTGGAGAACCCGTCACTCACGTCCACTCCGGTCTGCAGTCAGAAAGCCATCGTTACGACCCCTCTACAGCGAGACAAGACGCCCCTCACTCAGAAGGAAAACTCAGTGTAAGTGATCTTTAAGGGACTTCGAAAGAAAATCCACCGATTTATTTTTTTAATCTCTGTTTTAAACCATTTACATTAAGGACAATACAAATAGTCTCCTCACATCTCTAACAGCAGCTTACTCCAGGTTTAAGTTATTAGCATTAATTCATTAACAGCTAACACCTTTGTTTTCCTACAGATTCGTCACACCCAACTACAAGTCCGAGCTCTGTACGACCCCACGGACCCCGACGCCGTTCAAAAACGCCATGGAGAAGTACGGCCCTCTGCAGCCTCTGGTGAGTATTTTTCCTGTATCGTCTCCTAAAGTCCGTCTTTCTGCTTTCGAGCCTTTCATTAACCGCCACGTTTTCATCTTCTAGCCTCAGTCTCCAAACCTTGAAGACGACATAAACGAGGTGATCCTAAGAGACGGGGGGATCGACCTGGTGGTCGTGCGTTCCACTCCACCAGAGCAGAGGCGTAAAACTGCGGTAACTAAAAGTCTAGTTGTTCTTCTCTTCCTTTTTTTGCCTTTCGCTGCATTTGATGACGGGATATTCCCTCCTGCTTAAGAATTGTTGATAGTTTATCCTTGTATATTAATGCACATGCAGGGGCCACCTCTGTCTTTCCCCAACTGGTGTCGTTTCCCTACTTGAAAAAGAAGCTTTCCACCAAGAAATTTCTAATTGAGCACAACTGGAAAGTGGTTCCTCATTTTCCTTTAGCCCAGTGGTTCCCAAAGTGGGGGGTGTGACCCCTAGGGGGGCGCAGAGGGTGAAAGTTTTTTGGGACTACCACGGGTCACGGTATTCCTGCAGGAGTCCCGCGATACGGGAGTCAGTTTCACTGTTGGTAACGGGATGGGGCAGAAGCGCCAGTTGATTCCCGTGTCACCCTCTAGATGGAATGAATGAATCAATAAAGGAAACTGCTAGAGATGAGATGGACACGTTTCTGACGGGCTCCACGCAAACCTGTTACACTGAACATAATTACACAGTAAAGTTTATTTTTATTTATTTTTATCCCAGCAAGAAAGTTTGGGAACCACTGCTTTAGTCTTTGCTTTATTTAAGGTTTATCCCACTGAGAACAGAGACTACGGTTTACAAGGGAGACCAGGCCAAGTTAGAAACGCTCAGGTAAAACGTTAGCGCACAAACAGAACTCAACTCAAACTTGTTCAGGGAGTTTTGCAGTTTGAGATCAGTTTTCACTAAGTTGTTCTGTGGCAGCAGGAGCAGAAAACCTAAAGGCTGTCTTTCCCAGCTCAGGTCGCACCTAGGTAACCACAGATTCCTTTGAGTACACAGCTTATTGTCCAGTGAGCAAATGCTGCACCAGAAGAAGCGAAAGAATCACCAGTCTGGTTTTAATTTAGTCAGCATGCATCACTTTCACAAAAATCTTCAAATACAAATTTAACTCCTCTCAGTAAACTACCATATATGATGCGTTTATTAAAGTAGCAGCTCCTTATTAGCATCCCTTCTGTGCTGTTGTAACCTTGTAATTTAGTTGTGTGCAGGATAGCATTTGCATGCATAGCATTAAAGGGCAGGTGAAAGTACACGTGCATAAACAATATAGTCTCTGTCTTGAGTGTAACTGCTTCTGTTTTTTTTAGCTGCACACTAAACATCATGTTTGTCACAGTCATCCACTGCAGCACAGCTTTGTTCATTCACTTCCCCCAAACTGATATTTCTGGGCTTCAGCTGTCACCACCTTACAAGAATCCTGCCTGGACATATTATTTACACAGAACCTGTTTGCTTCTTAAATCCCAGCATCGCCCTCCCATGAAGAAAGTGCGGAAATCCTTGGCCCTGGACGTCATGGACTGCCAGGGGATGTCCACGTCCAAACGCAAATTCTTCAAGGCCGAAGCCAAACACAGTGTCAAGGTAGCGCTGCGTCTAAATGCGGCATTTATCCGCTCTGGTGATTTAACGTGTCCTAAATCGACGTTTGTTCTTTTTTTTTTTTTTCCTACAGGAAGAACCCATGTTAGTTACACTTAACTCCTCTTCGCTTTGTAGTAAGCGACACGAAAACATTTTGGATCAGGGCTTCCTCTTGGGTCCGAGCGACAGTGCCATATTTCCCAGCTCGGTTCCTCCACTTCCTGTAAGTTCGCCCTTAAAAATAGTGAATAACGCAGTCAAACGTCTGTTTACCGATCGTTTTTTTTTCCTGTTTTCTCTTTGCAGATGTCAAAAGAATGGGAGAAGGTTGTTTGTGGACAAACTACAGACCAGCTCATAATGACGGAGAAAGCGAGGCGCTACCTTCGCTCCCTGAAATCCCACGCTCCCAACCGGGCTCTCATTCTGTCCTGAGACCTCTCTCTTCTTCACGCCAACATGTTACACTTACTGAACTTAACGTTTTCCCGCTTGCTTTTTTCTGTGAGTGTAATTCAAGGTTGGGTCGGGGGTGGGTAATGATACGTGTGGGGTTCACACAGTAGTTCAACAAGTCATCAAGGTGTATAGCTGTGTCGCTCATTCGCCAGCGAGCGAGAGAGAACGGTGTTTTTAGATTCAGACTTACTCTCACAGTCGTTGTATTGTATTGTAGTTGCTTCTGTGTGTTTGAAAAGAACAATGAATGTAAAAAAAAAAGAATAATCACGGCTGTATACGTTTGCTGTCACTGCTTTTAAATTACTTAACGTGTCTGTAATTTAACTGTTTCCCTTTTTTTTTTTTTAAGTGTTGAACTGTGCGCTCGCTCAGATTGAACCCCCGTATCTAAGTTCTAGCTTCAGGCTGTTCAGTAACGTGTTGAAGGAAGACTCAGTCATATTGTAGGACCTGTTTGGTATCTATTTATAACAGACATCTCAATGTATAATAAAAGTTAGATCCCCACAGGGAGACATTTGCTGAAAAATTTACCGGTAAAAACGCTTCAAGTAATCATGAGGGCAACTTGTGATGAAAACAGCTGGGTAGTTTTATTCTGCAATAGCCAGGTAGCTGAGAAGTAGTGAATGCAAAATAAAAAATACAATAAAAATTATACTGAACATTAATGGCGAAGGCTTAATGTTACTGGCACTGTTTGTACATATTTAGTGTTGTATGTTTTCACTTAATCATACAACAGATTGTTACAGAATTTAATAAAGCAATAATAAACATTGTCCAATAAACCTTTGACCTGTGTGTGTTGCTGCAGCACCAATTAGCTTTATCCTTCACATCTATTTAAACGTGTTTGACACGTCCCCCATCGCCTTCTAATGCATAAACAGAATGACCTCTCATAATTAAATTAATCACATTTTGCTGAGATTGTTATGAAATAGATTTCTGCAAGCTTTAGTATAGAGTCAATCATTTTATGGATTTTTTTTGCAGTTTTGTACAAATTCTCAGCTGGCTTTGTTCACACACCAGGGAAGATATTTATTGTTTTTAGTCAAACTGCAACCTTGATTGTTACCTTCATTCACATTCATTTTATGCGTGTTGGTATAAGAAAATATTTACTTGCTTTGATGGATAAAATCCAACACTTTCCAAGAACATTACAACATTCATTTACAGACTTAGACTTAGATAAACGTTGCTGATCCACAAGGGAAATTGCTTGGCCACAGTAGCTCAATTGCACATAAAATAATAATGATAATAATAAGAAGAAAATAGGGGTATTGCAGTTAAAATAATTGCAGTTTAAATAAAAAAATAAACTATAGACTAAATAATAATACAAATAAAAGTGCTAGTAAAAAGAAAAATGGGTAAGGCAGTTAAAATAATACTTTAAATAAAAAATAATGAACTAAATAATAAAAAACACTATATAATAAATAAACACTAAATAATAATAATAATAAAAATGCTAGTAAAAATAAAAATAGGGGTATGGCAGTCAAAATAATAATTTAAATAAAAAAACGATAAACTAAATAGTGCTAATAATAATAAAAAATACTAGTAAAAAGAAAAATGGGTAAGGCAGTTTAAAAAATACTTTAAATAAAAAAATAAACTAAACAATAAATAAATAATAAATAAAAACAAATTAATAATAATAATAATAAAAATGCTAGTAAAAAGAAAAATAGGGGTAAGACAGTTAAAATAAACATTTTAAATAAACTATGAACTAAATGATAATAATCATCTTAATAATTAAATTATTAAATACAATAGTTTAATCAAAAAACATATATATGAAAATGAATATAATAATAGATATCTTGGTGCGCTTTAAAAGTTTGTTCGTTTTAACATAAAACACGATTAAAGTCATTGAGAGTATTTTGAAGTGTCTTTCATGTGCTTTTATTTTGAAAGGCACAGCGCGTATAACCGGATATTATTCCTATGGTGACAGCTCACTGCGAGACACCGGAAGTAGATCGTCGGTTTGGTGACGCTGCATTAGACTTGCAAGACATGGACCGGTCTCGTAAGTGATTTTTTTTTTTTTTAAATCGTTGAATGTAACGTTACACGCGCGTCTCTCTTGATCTATTTGTGTTGTTTGTGCTTTTATTGATTCGTCATTTTTAAGCTTGGTGTGAATTGACCGCTCGGTGCAGCGTGCAGGCTGCTGCTTCCTACTCACGTTAGCTTGTTCGCCTCGAAGCTAAACCTTCAATGAACGAGCGTTAGCTCAATGAATGACTAACTATACTGAGAAGAAAAATGCTTTTTTTAATCACATTTTATTGCTGCTCCTTCTCTTGTGTGGTTTTATACGTTTATTCCACTTTAATTTGTCTCGTTTTTGTGTCCGCAGGGCTGTTAGGGTGCTTCCTCCTCAGTCTGGCTCTTGCTGGAGCTCAGGCGCTCACACCGTCTCACTACCTGTCCCTGTCCGATGTGGCCCGGCTGCAGAACCTCCTGAGCCAGCCGTTCACCGACCTGGAGTCCGCATACTATTCTGTTGTTGGTCTGACAAAACTCGGGGCATCAGTTCCCGACCACAAGGTATGAACTGGTTAGATTTATGCTAATTATGTGTCACCACCTGGACTCTTGAGCCTCATTGCTTTAAAAAATAAAATAAAATGTGTGTTGCTTGCAGGACGTGTGCGGGTTCCTGAAATCCCAGCTTGACCCCACTAGTGTGGACTCTGTCTTCTTTGCTGCTGAGGCCAGTCAGGCCATTTCAGGATGTGAGGTATGCAAATCCTTTTCTTGCCCTGGCCCTTCCTGACTGCAGATCTGGGTGAATACCTCCAGGAGGCATTGAGATCTCATTTTGGAGGTGGTCCAGTAAATAATAACTTGAGCGTGTGAAGCCAAGGTCATGAGGCACAAACACATAAAACCGCTCTGTTCATTAGAGAAATCAGCTGTTAAAATATTCCCCAGATGATGTCAGGGTTTATTTATATACAGAGAAACTGAGATTGCATTTGAAGGTGCATGTTGATGTCTGAACAGGCCCCTCTGTTAGAGTAATAATGCAATAATAGCGTAATGCACACACCGACTGAACTGTTAATATGAGTTCTTTTATTCATTCCCCAGATCCCTGTGTCCAACGAAACCCGTGACATCCTTCTGGCGGCGGTTAGCGAGGACTCGACCATGGCTCAGATTCATCGGGCTGTGAGCGCGCTCAGCTCTCTGGGGCTTCCTCTCGTTTCCCAGGAAGTCATTGCTGCCCTGACGGCTCGCATCAGCAAGGAGGACAATGTTATGGCGTAAGTGTTGGACACGAAGACTGGGAGGTCCTCCAGTTCGTCGTCGTCTTCTTTTTTTTGGCAAATGTTTCAAGCAAATTCATTTACAACAAATGTGCTTTCTGTTCGGACAGTATCACCTTAGCTCTGCAAACAGCGTCACGTCTGTCCCAGCAGTCGGAACTTGGAGGAATACTGGAGGAAATTGAGGTGAGTGTTATAGTTTCCACCAGGTGGTGCTGCTGCGTCACTTTTCTTTCCCTCTGACCGAGAAACAAAGCGTCCCCTTAATGTTTTTTCCCTTCTCAGGATCTGACAGTTCGCTTGGATGATCTTGGCGGCATGTACCTGCAGTTTGAAGAGGGACTCGAGGCCACAGCCATGTTTGTGACCGCCGCGTACGCCCTGTCAAATCATGTGGACATGGAGCCACCTCTCAAGGAGGTATGAGTTCGTTCTGCCACGTTTCAATTCAGGTCATACCTGTTTGTCTCAGGCAGTAATGGGAGATGTTCCCCCCCCCCCTCAGGATCAGGTAATCCAGCTGGTGAATTCCATCTTTAGCAAGAAGTCTTGGGACTCTCTGTCCGAGGCCTTCAGCGTCGCAAGTGCTGCCGCTACTCTATCCAGCAACCGCTTCCACGTGCCGGTCATTGTCAGCGCTCAGGGCCCAGCCACAGTGTCCCACAGCCAGCCGACTCTGCAGGTACAGACTGATCAACTATGGTTTAAAAATAACAATCAAATTAAAAGTAGGACTGTACAGATATACAAATGCTCCTCACTGACTCAAATATCTCCAGGTTTTCTTACAGCTGCTGGGTCACATCCTAGTTACAGTCCTCTGTTTCTAATTTCCTCTGTCGTGACAACGTTTCCCTTTTCTGATCCGCAGCTCCTTGTTACTGACGTCATGTCTCAGCCTCTGGCCTCGGCCAAAGTGCTGGTGGAGTCTGCGTACGCTGTGGCCTCCAAGAGCGTCGTTCTCAGCCAAGCACCTTTCACACTTAATGAGTACGTGCGATTGTGGAGATGTAAAGTGTCGGCTTTGCTGCAGGCCCTCAAGGCACCTGAAAGCTGAAAATGATCCCTGCTGTGAAGAAATGCACTTAGCGGTCACTACGATTAGCTGCATCCTCCCTCACAGTGCTGATGAAAGCAAAAGCTAATCAGCCGTACCATGAATGAGGCATGGTTCTGGTGATTCGCTGGGATTGTTTTGCACACAGAACTGATTCAGAGTGTTAGCTGTAGGATGGTCATTTTAACATGGATCTAAATCTCTGAGTTACACAGAAAACAACAAGGCAGCTCTGGATTACCTCACTTATGATGATCATATAATTCTGGACCAATTTCACAGACTTAATAAATTATAACTTTCCTGAAACACACACAATAACTTAATTCTTTTTCTTCTTTTCAGTGGCATCTTTGAGCTCAACTTCATGTCCAGTCAGCCAGCCAGTGGATATTACCAGTTCACTGTTGCGGTGACCGGGGACAGTCGGCTGGTCGCCAATCACGTTGAGGTAATTTTTCAGTTGCTGTGCTCAATTTAAATCGACATGGCTCATAAACAGCTGAGCATCTTACATTTGTTTTGCCATCACTGAAAGTCTCCTGCAGAGGACTCAGCTTTATTTATAACGCACTTTAGAAACAACGCAGTCGGCCAAAGAGCTGTACAAAGACATGAAAACTAATTTAACATATAAAAGAATTAGAAACAAAATTAAAATAATAAAAATTTAAATAATAAATTAAACAAATAAGTCTTAATAGGGGATTTAAAAGCAAAAAGTGGGCCTGCCTGACGTACAAAGGAAAGTAAAAAAGCGCGTCCACCCCTCAGCTTCCTGTTTGTCTTTGGGACGACTAACGATCACTGACCCACCGTCCTCATAGAGCATGAGGGAGCTCACAGCCAGAGCAGGTTGGACAGATACTGTGGGCTAAGGCCATAAAAGCAAATAAAATAATTTTAAAATCCACACAAAAGCGAATCCGGGAACACAATTAATTAATTCTAAATATGGGGTAACATGCTCTTGTTTTTTGGCAGCAGTTAAAACTTGTGTAGCAGCATTTTGAACCTGTCTGAAGTCGAGCAAGAGACGTCTGGTTTAAGGTGTTGATGTCTGATGGTGTTTTAATACGGAGATAACGGAGCACATTCATGGTGATTCACTGGGTTGCTCATATAAAAAGTGTCACAAGAGGCTGTGTACACAATTTTAAACAAACAAAAAAAATAATCTGATCACCAAATAAAAGGTGGAAACATTATGAAACCAGCTTGAATAGCAAAGTTTACATCCGTTTCTTGCAAGTGTGAAACTAATTCACTGAGGTTTCCTTTTAAACATAGGCCTCGTCCACACGTACTAAAACGATCTTTTCCTCCTCCGTTTTCCCTGCCATCGTTTCAAGAATATCTGCGTCCACATGGATCCGTCTCAACACGACTCAAAACACTACTTCACATTCCAGGCCTATAGGTGGCGCTGTTTCAGTTTCAGGAATTCACCATAAACGGAGAGGAAGAGGCGGAGCATGCGCATGAAGCTTGAGCTCTGTTTACAAATCGGCTTTAGAAGAAACCAAACTCAAGGAGAAATGATATTTAGCCCTAGTAACCATAATAGGCTCAATATCTTCTCCAGCAGGAACACGAGCACGTTTAAACCACAAAGCGTCTCCGTGTGGACGGGGTCTTAATGTGCGTTAAGTGGTTTGACAAACTCAGTGATGTAAATGCTAATGTGTCCACATATTCCCTGACTACAGTAGGCGTGACTGTGCTTTGTCTTTTTTGTTTGACTTTCCACCTTCAGCTTAAAGTGAAGGTGTCCACTGAGGTGGCTGTTGCCAACATGGACCTCTCTGTGGTGGATAAGGACCAGAGCATCGGCACAAAGACCACCAGGTTAGAAACTAACGAGTTTGATGAGGGGAGACAACCTTTTCCTAAGCTTCACATGCAGGAAATGATAATGCTAAACACCTGTTGTTCCCCTTTTAATGACCCAGGGTGGACTATCCTTCCAAATCTAAGAGCTCCTTCACAGCAGACAGCCACCAGAACTTCGCCATGTCCTTCCAGCTGGTTGACGTCAACACCGGAGTGGAGCTCACTCCTCACCAGGTACGTAATCAGGGTGTTGCATGAAGACAAATGTTTGTTTCGCAATCACTTCACCAACCGTTCTATCAGACGTCTGGTTGACCGAGATAATCGCCACTGAGCCTGGTTAGCAAAATCTCGTATGGCGGCTACACAAACCCGTTTGTTCTCTCTGCCGCAGACCTTTGTGCGGCTGCACAATCAGAAGACCAGCCAGGAGGTCGTGTTTGTGGCCGAACCCGACAGCAAGAATCTGTACAAGTTTGAGTTGGACACAGCCGAGCGGAAATCAGAGTTTGACTCCATGTCTGGAACCTATTCCCTCTACCTCATTGTTGGGGATGCTACCCTGGAGAATCCCATCTTGTGGAATGTGGTGAGTGTCCATTCGGGTTTCGTAATGTTGACGGCTTTCAACAGCTGATCTTGATCTCTGACATTGTATTCTAATCTTTTTTTTTAAAAAGGCTGACGTTGTCCTGAAGTTTATGGATGAGGAGGCCCCAGCTACCATTCAGCCTAAGACTCTTTATGTGCCCAAACCAGAGATCCAGGTAATACTTGTTCTCTTTACACCTGACTTCCTGAATTGTGATGAATCAAGCGACATGTGGCCTAAAAATCTCCTTGTGTCTGTGCAGCACCTGTTCAGGGAACCAGAGAAGAAGCCTCCCACGGTGGTTTCCAACACCTTCACCGCACTTATCCTGTCTCCCTTCCTCCTCCTGCTCATTCTGGTAACATCTGGGAAACATGTCCTGTTTGTGTGTTTAATTGGGTTTTTATTTGAATTAATACAAATCCACAGTTTTCCTGTCCAGTAAGAAAGAAAATGAAGCACAAAAAAAACATCTTCCACTCTCTTCTTACGTTTTCTCTCAGTCTTAGTTGATAGGCAGTTTTCTCCACAGTACAAATCTCTTTTATAGACGCTTTTATGGCACATGTCAGGATTACATCACGGCGGTTAGCTGGAGGCAACAAAAACCAGTAAGGTGTAAGGTTAATAGCTCCAAACTGAACCTTTATTGCACACCAGCTGCCACTCCGAGTTAAAAATATCAGAGAAACTTCTGGGTGAACCTAATGGGCGGTTTAGACTTGTGCGTTAAATTGACGCAGAAGCTACGGCGACGGTGCAGACCCTAGCTGACGTGCACCTCAAGGCCTGTGATTGGTCTGCTTGGTAGCAGCGAGTTTCCTCTTCAGTATTTTTTTGGTTCAAAAAGATGGAACACATGTAGGAAAGGTTAACTGAGGAGGTTTGGAGATTCGGAAGCAGGAAGTCGAAACAGAAATTAACCCGACTGGCAAAAAAGACACAGCGCCCACTAGTGTTGGGATGGTGTTGTTACAGATTGAGCCAGACTGAGTGCACAAGTGTAAATGGCTCGCACCAGCGTAGGCTACGTCCGTAGATTACGTACATGTAGCTCCCGCAGTACTTTAAATAAGCCTGAAGGATTGGACGGAGCCTGCGGAAGGTGAAAAAGAAATTAATGAAGAGACTTTAAAACCATTTCCTGAATCGCCATTCTAACCGTTTATAGGGCGAGGAACGTCTGCATCTTAAATCACGTCTCGGTGCCTCTCAGTGAGGTTTAGAAGCATCTTGTTTAGGGATGTCCGATAATATCGGCCGATATTGAGTTAAAAATGTAATATCGGGAATTATCGGTATCAGGTTTTTATAACCGATGTTTGTTCTGTAAGCTTCAACATTTCCGAGTCTGCATGAACGCAGCATGGGACGTTAACAGGCGCGTGCTTGATGACGTATAACAACAACAACACGCTAGTCTCGTAGGTAGCTAACCGTGGCTAACAAGCTGGCTCGGTCGATTTTGCTCAAACAGTGTTTACATTTGAAAAGCCATGTTGCATTTATGTTTGCGTCCAGTGGGACATCGCAATAAAATTAGGCATAATGTGTTAATTCCATAATAGATGATATGTTATGTTGTTACCTAACAATTCTGGTGTAAAATGACTGCATATATCGGTATCGGATATTAAGAGTTGGACAATATCGGAATATTGGATATCGGCAGAAAAGCCAATATCGAGCATCCCTAGACGGAGGCGATCATCTAAAAATGCTCGTGTGTCGACAATAAATAAAGTAGGTCATGCCCAGGTTGTTGCAAATTACACAAACCAGCTCCCAAATAGCATTAGCTAGCTCTCACTATGAAGCTAGCTAATGTCAGAAATGATACGTTATGCCTCCAGCTAAGCCCCGCCCACTAAAAAACATGTTTACTAACAAAGAAGGGCTCTATAATCTCTATTCATTGCTCTAAAGTAGTGGTTACTATTTTTATTTTTCTATTACCTTCTCGCTCACAATCAGTAATATTATTTATTTATAGTTAAACGTCCTCGTCAGTAACACGATCATTTATACGTCCTAGATAACCCAAAAATATCCCAGATTTTTTTATTTTTTGCATTCGGCTGAACTGTGACACAACCATGGATGTAATTAAGAGAGAACACTATTATTTAAAGGCACACCTAAACGCTAACCTATTTCCATTATTAATATGAGCCTTTAACAATGAAGCGCAGTGATGTTGTTTTTCCTCCCCTCTCTAGAAAAGCTCTTCAGTCATAAGCCTTCACACGGTGAATGAGACTCCGGCCCGGGCGTGATCATAATGCTTGTTTTAATTTGAAACCACAAAAGCTGTGGTGTGTGTTTTCTCCCTGGCATTTTCACTGCTGAGTAATAGTTATTGTTGCATCACAGCATTGTGTGTCAGGTGGAAAACAAATTTTCAGCTCTTTTGTTTGCAGCTCTTTCAGTGAACGACAATCACATTGTGTTTCATGCCCCCCTCCCCCCTCCCCCGCCTCTTCTCTCTTCTCCTCTGTAGTGGTTTAAGCTCGGCGCCAACATCTCCAACTTCAGCTTCTCTCCAAGCACCATTCTGTTCCATGTAGGACACGCAGGTTGGTCCCCGTCTTTCGAATGAAACTTTTGTATGATATGATTGTTTTCGCGGCCTCGTCATCCTCTATTCAGCCGCCGCTGTTGTTCGAGACGACGAGTGAGTAGGTGACGCCGCGCGTAGTTGTAATTAATTTTAGCCATGTGTTATTCATGAGATTTACGCGGATAAAGAAGATCGCCGCGCTTCTTCTTCCCACTACACATCTAAAACATTGAGTCGGCCTTTGGTTAAAATCAAAACTAAACTGAAACTAATATCAAACCATTTTTAAAAGAAGTGACAGTTAAAAGCCAGACAGTCAAAGGATAATAACATAAATATATATTCAAATTTCTTGCATTAAGACAGTGGTTCCCAAAGTGAGGGGTGCGACCCCTAGGGGGGGACGCAGAGCTATTGCAGGGGGGTCCGACAGGTGGGTGCGACTCAAGGTTTTTGTTTTAGTTTTTTGCACAAATCTAAAACTAGTGGATGTAAATGAACGCACTTTTACACAAATTAAAGGATAATTAGGACTGTTTCGTAACCCATCTTACTTTTTTTATATTAACGTGGCTCTTCTACGAGTCCTGCTAACTTTTTCCCCTCATCGTAGATGTTCAGGGAAATTAACAGCTTCGCATTGTTTGTTCTTTGAGTCTGACTGGGAATAAAAAGCAGGAATTAGCTGTCAGGATCAGCCTGACTGCGAGATTTAAATGACTTTAAATGATTCTTTAATCAGCTTTTACGGCACTTCTTCATTTCTGTGTCATTAAAAACAATTATTAGAAGCAAATTCAGGCTTTTCCACAAATATATATTTCAATCTAACTATTGAAGACTTCACTGAAGATAAAAAGGAAGTTGTACCACACATGCGAGCGAGTTGGGAGCGTTTTACCATCGACACTGAAGTGACCGGCTTCTAAGAGGAACTGTGAGTGATTCACCATCGAGGGGTTTGTGTGGACTCAAGTCTTTCTTTTTATTTCAGCCTTGCTGGGCCTCATGTACGTCTACTGGACCCACCTGAACATGTTCCAGACCCTCAAGTACCTGGCGATCATCGGCGGCGTCACCTTCCTCGCGGGAAACCGCATGCTCGCCCAGAAAGCAGTGAAGAGGTACGTAAACGCTTCCTAGAGGGTCCTCAATCCAGGAAACTAGACACCCCGAGGACTCCTGGTAGTTCTTAGCCCCAAACCTCCCAAGCACCTTTTCTATATCTGTAGCACCGTAGTTCAGCTCCAGGCTTTCTGCCCCAGGCCTCAGGAGAGAAGGGTAACGGCAAGATCTGCAAGAGTGACGATCTAAGTGGGCGATTTCTTCCCTATCACTATGTAGAGCCCTCCAACAACCAGAGTGAGCAATTTCTAGCCTGTGTCACTGACTCAAGAGGTCACTTTGTAATTGTTCACTTCTAGTTCTTGCCCGTTTACCCCCCCCCCCATTTTAAATAAGTAGAATATTGCAGTTGATAATGTCATTTTCCCAGAGAGGACTTGTTCCCCGTCTTCCCTGCTAGTTTCTGTCTCCTTGAATCTGGTGCTTGTCTCTCTTTAACCCCTCTATCCACCCCTCGCTGTCTCTTTACTCCTCTTCCAGGATTGCAGCAGAGCAAAGTAGTAGGTTGGCAAAGTATAGGAGCCTTCGATAGAGCCCCCCTCCCCTCCCCCATTTGTAACAAATGAGTCGGTTCTGCTCCCAGGCTGAAGTAAGGGCATCCTCGCAGATTGCATCCACACTGCATTTCCATAATGTCTGCCAGCGTGCATGGCTGTGTGGTGCTCACTCATTCTAACTTAAGAGCGTACCTGCTGCCCTCCCCCCCCTTCCCCCATTTCCCCCGGTTTGCCTCTTCACTCACCCCTCCATGATCATCTACAACCATAGCCATACTGACGCCTTCCATTGTGGTCTAACACTCATGGTTCTGGTTGTATCGTTGCGCTCTGAGTGACTTGTTTTGTGCCCATGAGTCCGGTTTTGCATTTTCCACGTTGTCTTTAGACTTTGTCATGAGAAGTTTCTGTGTTCCTGCCTATTTACCATCCCGTGTTTTTTTTTTTTTCGTGGAAAGGGAACCGCACATCACAACAAACGCATGAGCCGCCCCTACGTGACGTGTCAGTGATGAGGTGTTGAGTGAATTCATCTCGTGGCAGCTGTGATAACTAACGTTTGCTTATGTCTTTCTTTCCCGCAGAATTGAGAAAAAATAAGGGCAAGAAAATTGAAGACACTGACGAGGCTTCACTTTTTATTTTTTATTTTTGTTTCCAAGGAGTCGTTCAACAAAATCAGACTTTTAAACAAACGGCACGGCAGTTCAAGAATCCATTTGACAGTTTTAACATGCAGTTTTTCTGTGATGCCACAATGGAAGAAAATGAGACATGGCAGCGTCTCTGAGAGACTGGACAAACACTCACTGACAGATTCTCCTCCAGACGCCTGTAAAGCTACTGATCATTGCACTTCATCTTCCTGTGAGATTTGTTTTCTTAATGTACAACGTGTCAGTGATTTCTAAGTGAGCTGGGATATTTTTTTTTTTGTGCTGATGAAATTTGGGGTTTTTTTGTACATTCCTCTTTGTTGTCACTAAGAGCTCATTTCACCTCGTAACAGAAGCTCACACATTTTGTTTCGGCTGATAATAAAACATTGGGGGTTGCGGTGACACTTGGTTTTGCCTGTGGTACAGAAGAAGTGAAGTCCCTGAGGAAAAATCTTGATCATTAAAAAGTGGCCAATTGGAGGAAATTATGTTTTTTGTAATGAAAAATAAATAAATAAGTTGAGGTGAGCCTTAGTGTCTTGTGTTTTTTTTTTATTTTATTTTAAAAAAGGAACAACGGGAACTGGGTGAGCCGAAACACTAGGCGGCCCACGGAAGATGAAAAAGAAATGAATGAAGAGACTATAAAACCATTTCCTGAATCACCATACTAACCATTTATAGGGCGAGCAATGTCTCTGCATCTTAAATCACGTCTCGGTGCCTCTCAGTGAGGTTTAGAAGCGTCTTGTTTAGGGATGTCCAATATTATCGGCCCTCAGATATTATCAGCCGATATTGAGTTAAAAATGTAATATCGTTAATTATCGGTATCGGGTTTTTATAACCGATGTTTGTTCTGTAGCTTCAGCATTTCCGAGTCTGCATGAACGCAGCATGGGACGTTAACAGGCGCGTGCTTGATGACGTATAACAACAACAACACGCTCGTCTCGTAGGTTGCTAACCGTGGCTAACAAGCTAGCTCGCCCGGTGTATGAGATGTCCGTGGTTTGGAAGTATTTCCAAGTGTCACCTAGTAATGGTCTAAATACGTGCACATTTTTTATTTTACCACTTAAAGGCAAATAACTCCATTGACCTTGACTTTCTACTAGTGACTGCTGATATTTTGACCTGTGTTTGCAGTAAAATGCTCATTAATACATATAATGCACCCTCCATTTAGGTGTGCAAATCCCAAGATCTATGGCTTCGTAATGGTAAATGGTCCCGTATTTATTTAGTGCTTTAATACTTATTGCTACTCGAAGAGCTTTACAGTCAAATATGCAAACACACAGCTTTGGGGGGGTTGAGCGTCTTCAGCATGCAGTCGATGTATGGAACCTTTAATAGCTTGAGGACAACCCTGCTCTACCTGCTGAGCCCTTATGTAATCTCTGTGACCAGTTCACCTGGATTTAACTAATGTAATAGGTAGGAGCTGTTGGGGAAGAAATTATGGAAGAGAAGAGAAATTAATCTCTACCAGGATCCTCCTATTGGATAATTACTGCATGGGTGATTATCTTTCAGCTGACAACAAGTTATTTAAGCCCAACTGATGCAATGAGTAGCTTCTCATTTCTTAAACAACCATGTCTAAAGACACATCCTGTGGTCGTCTGTTTGAGAAGGGTCAAATCATTGTCATGCATCAAGCAGAGAAAACATCTGAGGAGATTGAAGAAACTACTAAAACTGGGTTAAGAACTGTCCAAAGCATTATTAGAAACTGGAAGGAGAGTGGAGAAGCATCGTCTTAGAGGAAGAAATGTGGTTAGAAAAAAATTATGATCGGCGATCATTTAAACGTTTGGTGAAATGAAAGAGAAGAAAAGCATCAGTAGAACTCAGGGCTATGTTTAATAGTGAAAGTAAGAACATTTCCACACGTACAATGTGAAGGGAACTCAAGGGATTGGGACTGAACAGCTGTGTAGCCTTAAGAAAACCACTAATCAGTGAGGATACCTGGAAATAAAGGCTTCAGTTTGCTAGGGAGCATAAAGATTGGACTCTGGAGCAATGGAAGAAGGTCATGTGGTCTGATGAGTCCAGATTGACCCTGTTCCAGAGTGATGGGGGCATCAGGGTAAGAAGAGAGGCAGATGAAGTGATGCAGCCATCATGCCTAGTGTCTACTGTACAAGCCTGTGCTATGGGGCAGTGCTATGATCTGGGTCTAGGTTCATTAGCTGACTACCTGAATATACTGAATGAGCAGCTTATTCCATCAATGGATCATATTCCAAGATGACAATGTCAGGATTCATGGGGCTCAGATTGTGAAAGAGTGGTTCAGGGAGCATGAGATGGATTGTTCCACCACAGAGTCCAGACCTTAACCCCATTGAGAATCTTTGGGATGTGCTGGAGAAGCTTTGAGCAGTGGTCAGACTCTCCATCATCAATACAAGATCTTGAGTGTATGTTGTTTTCCCGCGAAAGCACGAGGTAGCCTGAAGGTTTTCTTTCCAACTTCTTTTAATGAGAATAAAGGACAACACTGTGATTTTGATTTAAAAGGACAGGCTGGAGAAAAATAAAGCAAGACGGCGATGGCGGAAAAAATATGCGGAGACCTGGCACCCTTCGGTCTGTCCTCCTCAACTCAGCATTCTGTAAAGGAGAAGGAGTCGGGTTAGAAAAAATAAATCAATAAAAGGTCCCAGATGTTTTAGCTTTATATCCAAGTGTTTACCTCGGCCTCATGGCCCTTTGTACTCCTCTGTATCTCTGTTCGCTCTGGATGGACGTCAGATCTTCTTTGTAGGTTCCTTCATAGATATCTGAAAGGCGTTTCACATAGCTCTGACTCTCATCTCTGCAGAGAAAAAAAATAAAATAAAAAGACTTGCTCATTTCTGTTGGTAGCCTCCAGTTAGATATGCAACGTCAACCCTACCCCAGCCGTTTGCCCATGATTGTCTGGAGGAACTTCCTGGCTGAGATCTGGCCCAGGACTTTCCTGTAGCTGTTTGTAAAGATGGCGTCAGCGTGGCGTGCCGAGCTAAAAAAACAGAGAGAGGACATTTGACGACGGCGATATTTATGAATGATTCATTTCTTTTTTGCACATGCATGCATCAACCCTCCAGCTTAAAGGCTCAGGTCTTGGAAATAATAACGACACATCCTTGCAGATAATTTGGCTTCATGTTCAGTAATGTTAAAGTATCTCGTTGACAGTGCTGTCTGTGCATTACTGGAGAGTGCATGGTGCTCTTGATCTGTTCCAAAGCCGTGGGCACCAAAAATGTTAGGAGGCGGAAAGCTTTGAGGCAGATAAATCCAAACTTTGATGATGGAGATTTATATGTATATATATTATACACAAACAGACTCTACAGAGACATATATTTTTTCTACCAGCCACTTCACATTAACATACGGACCGCAGCTCCGCTCGCTCCCTGGGAGGACGTGTGTCTTCTTCCAGCTGCTCTGCTGGATTCTTTATAGAAGATGTCATCAGGATGGATGTGTCCCTCCGGCCAAACCTGAGAAATAGCCCCCCCATTAGCATTTATTTAGTTAGTTCCAGTTTCTATCCAGAAGAAAAACTGATTAATTAAAAGGTTTTTATTTTTATGACACTAAAAATATCATATCCTCGATGTGCAAAATATTCTCTAGCCCTTTATAATCACACATTCTGCAGCTTAGACACGGGACAGTGTGATTTAGATGAACACAGTAACTAATTCTTGACTCCTTTTTAGCACAGAGTCAAGATAGAGGCTACAGCCATGACATAATTTAAGTTGTTTTTGACTCTGACTATTATAAAAACAGTCATTTTCTGGTCGCAAATGTTGAGATGACCATTTTCTATTTCACTTGTTAAGGCTTTCTAATGATTTCTGCTGTCCTCTAAAGCTTAGCTACGTGATAATCTATCAGAGTAGATGGTTTTATTTGTCAGGCATCTGTAAAAATGAATCACTGTTCACGTTTGTCTGCAGCCATTCATCTAAATCTGAAGCAGAACAAGGAATATTTTCTCAACTTTTAAAATTCTCCTCCATAATAATGATAATAATAATAATAATAACAGCAAAGAAGTGACAAGAGATGATTTTTTTAGTGAATTTGTCAGGACTTACCTAATAGATGGGTAGAGCGGGTAGCCTGATAAACTCATGACCAGGCTACAAAACAGCAGCAGTGCAGCTTTCTCCATCATCACAGCGAGTACTGGAGAACAGTGGACAGCCAGAATAAATGACAGCAGGAGAAATTACATTAGGAAAAAAATAAATAAATAAATAAATAAAAACGCTGAAACAACAGTTTCCCTCAACCAGACTTGTCGCTTTGCAGAAGGAGATGGGGTTGAGGCAGGCAGAGAGGTATGCTGGGACTGGAGACATCACCATTTAAAAACAATTTGCACACATTGTCAGAGTTACCTGGATATATATATTTATATATATATAGTGTCCTTGCTGCTCCTCTTTATTCTGTTCCTTCCACTTTCATCATCGCTCAGTGCCAGGAAAGACTGGACAAAAGAAACACTGGGACAGTACTGATTGTCATCTCTGCATCCATGGTCAGTTTATACTGAACCTGTGGCTCCATGTCACTCCCACAGCTCTCTCCCTCCATCCCTCCCTCCCTCCCTCCCTGAGCATGCTCTCTCTCCTTTTCTCCCAGGCTCATTTGAAGTTTCAATTTATTGCTGTAAATGAATACAATTAAAAGCATAACAGTTCAAGCAGTTACAGAAGATGAAGATGAAGAATTAAAATTGCAGGAAAATGTAGCACCTGACCCCACTGCATACTGTCACAAAGGAACGACAAATGATTTCAAATAAATGGATTCATGCATAGGTGCAGGTTTTCATCAAGCAAGACAGACAAATGCTTTGGGGCATTTCCTTGCAGGCAGGCAAGGAAATATGAAAGCTTATAGACTTTAATGGCAAAGGATTGTATCCTATAGAGAAAGGTGCCTTTAAAAGACTAATTATTGGATGGAAAATGTTAAATCACAATCCATTTGAATAAGCTGGTCTCTAAAAAAAATGTACTTTATGTTCAACTCACAATAATTTATTACAGGACTACATGCTGAGTACACGTGAACTGTTTTCTCTGATTAAAAGTCATTAGTAGCCTACAATAATAACAGTTTTTAACAGCATTTATGAACGTTTTTGTTTTAATTTTAACTCGAGGTCCCGAGGTCCAGGTTTTGGACAATAACAAATTCGACTGGGGTATATAATATTTGATATCAACATAAATATGTATATTAATATGCATTTGTATTGATAAAATTGTAGTATATATATTTATTCCGCTGCCGTGCGGAACATTGTTTTAAATCGGGCGGTTTTCGAGACGGACAGCGAAGTTGAACGGACGAGGGGGGCATTTTTGACTAACGGACATCAACGGATGCAAGAGGACTCACGGATATCTTTTTGTTTTTTTTCGCCTAATGCTGAATATCGTTTTTGACTTCTACAATTTAACGGAACCGTTATAAACTAACAAGCAATAAGACTTTGAACTATTTATCTGTGTATTACGCATCTGTAGATTAATTCGGACCATTTTCTTTTAAAACGCAAATCCCCTTGACAGCGATATTAGTACAGTCACTGATATTTTATTTACCCGTATTCTCCAAAAATAATATTGTCATAATTTTTAATGATTAAAAATCTCTGTCGGGGCTTTTTAATTTTATTTATTAGGCATTTAAACGGTTTTCCAAGTTTATGTTAAACACTTGGAAGTGGGAGGTAGGTAGTGCTCTTGATGTCAAGACATCTTTGGCTCAACGTGACATCGACGGCTGAATGACATTCACTCAACATGGCTAGCATTTGAATTTTATTCAGTTAGGAAGAGTAGTGACTAAATGTCAGCAATTAAATAACTTTAAAAGTAGCTTACAAGCTATATTTATATATTTATTAATTTAAAGCTACAGGAAACGAAAAAGTATTTCCTCCTGTAGCTAGCTAAGCATGGAGTACTTAAGGACTTTAAAGCCTCTGTTTACTATTCCCCAACACTTCATACCTATCAGGTGTATTCAACCCAGATATTGTTCTAAAGTAGCTAAAACCACGGTCACTACGAGAGAGAAGAGGACTACTGTGGACAAATTCAAGAGTCAGATATCCTCTGGGCCAAGTTTCCAGGATTTCATCAGAGGAGCTTCAGTTAACGAGAGCCGTCCTGCACATGGAGACCACTCAGAGCATCTCAGTTACCTCCCTGAAGGCTTGGAGATGGGGAACTCACGGAAAGGTTTGTCTGCATGACCGGAAGCCACCTGCAAAGACACCCTGGGCTGTGTTGGGATGGTGCTGGATGAATGTTTTTTGTTGCCTCATTGCAGTGTATTTTGAAACCTACGGATGTCAGATGAATGTAAACGACACAGAGATCGCCTGGTCCATCCTGCAGAAGAAGGGATATGGACGCACGGTTGATCTAAATGAGGTAGAGCTGGATAAGGTTTTATTTGTCACATGCACAGTGAAACAGTAGTATGAAATAATACAGTAAAAACTAAAGAAATAATAACGACATGCACGTGTACGAGAAATATAGACAGAAGTAAATAAACACTACAAACATAGGAAGGATAAATAAGGTGCAGTAATATGGATAGAGGAGCGCCGACATGAATAAGTTGCACATTAAGAGAGTTCTGTGCTTGCAGGCAGATGTTGTCCTCCTGGTAACGTGTTCAATAAGGTAAGAGAACGGGTTTAAAAATGTCACATTATGTTGTTTTTAGTTGCGAAGCGGTGCAAACAACTTAATCATTTCTTAACAGAGAAAAGGCCGAACAAACTATTTGGAACAGGCTACAACAACTGACAGCCATGAAGAGGAAACGACTGAAGACGGCCACACCGATGAAAATTGGGATTTTAGGTAAGTGAGCTGGTCAGTGTTTGCACGTCTGACTGTCGTTGCCTCGTGCTTATCGTGTAAATGGTGCGTGTCTGTCCAGGCTGCATGGCAGAGAGGCTGAAGACGGAGCTTCTGGAGCGGGAGAAGCTGGTAGACGTCCTGGCCGGTCCCGACGCGTACCGAGATCTTCCCCGTCTCTTGACTGTAGCCGACGGAGGTCAACAGGCGAGCAACGTGCTGCTTTCTTTAGAGGAGACTTACGCTGACATCATGCCCGTCCACCATGCTCCTCAGGGACACAGTGCTTTCGTGTATGCTGTTTTATTTATACCCCTGTTCACCCCTCCGTTAATCCTGTGTCTTCTGTATCGTGCTGAATATGTGTGTGTCTTATGTGGTCGTAGGTCCATCATGCGGGGCTGCGACAACATGTGCAGTTACTGCATTGTTCCCTTCACCCGAGGGCGAGAGAGGAGTCGACCCGTCAGCTCCATCCTCGAGGAAGTTCGTATGCTCTCTGACCAGGTAAATTATCATCTCGACACTTTCAGTCGCTTGTTTAAAATGAGTGAGCAGACATGCAGTGCGTCTGGGCACATCCCATCGGTCCTAGATCATGCAATCGCAAGTGACCAGTTTTAGGTACAGGTGGCATTAAAAGGTGTCTCCACATGTGACCTCAGACAGCTCTCCAGATGTGATCCCCATTTTTATTTACATCCTCTGGAGCGCAGTAGAATCTTTGTCTCTGTGATTCATTATGATAATGTGTGTGCTGTGTCTTGTCAGTGAGTCTGATGGTGTTATTAGTTGATGACGTGCTGCGTTCATTAATGACGAGCCTGTATGAATGTTTGTGTGTCTGGTGGTTTGTCAGGGAGTGAAGGAGGTGACGTTGCTGGGTCAGAACGTGAACAGCTACAGGGACACGTCACAAGAACAGTTCTGTGGCTCGGACCAGACCAAGCTCAGCCGGGGCTTCAACACCGTCTACAAAAGAAAACAGGGAGGCCTGCGCTTCTCTGACCTGCTGGACCAAGTGTCACTCATTGATCCTGACATGAGGATCAGATTCACGTCTCCACATCCTAAGGATTTTCCTGATGAGGTGCTTCTACTCCTGCTCACATTCTCATGCTCGCTTTCAGTCCAGTGTGTCCGTGCTTAGGTTTCATCAAACCCTGCCACGTTTTCATTTGATTTAATTCCCGGATGCTTCCTGTTTAGGTTTTGCATCTGATCGCAGAGCGAGGGAACATCTGTAAGCAGATCCACCTCCCGGCCCAGAGTGGAAGCAACCAGGTCCTAAAAGCAATGCGCCGTGGGTGAGGGATCACTACGCTTTCTTCTTTTTTTTTTTTTTTTTTGAAATTCAGTTTGTAAAATCTCTTGAAATTGTCAATAATGATGTGTTTTTTCCTTAAAGCTACACCAGAGAGGCCTATCTCGATCTTGTGGGGAACATTAAGCGAATTATCCCAGGTGGGATAATAATTTAAACTGTTGGTAACGCTGCAATTAATGTCTTTATAAACTTGTAAAGTTTCAGCTATGCATCTTTCACTTGTATGTTGTAAAGAATAAGAAGTTTTATTGTCATTGTTCGGGGAAAAACAATGAAATACGGTTTAACAGCTCTTTGGTTTGGATGCAATTAAAAAAAAAAGAACTATAGCAGCTATATACAATAAAAATACACAGTAGTGCATAAATGAATGTAGTTAGTACAGTGAGGAATAGCATCATTAGTTAAATGTGTGAGTGTAGGTGGACTAGGGAATAAGGATGGCGGTTGAAGGCGTAAGGATTCTGACAACTTGAGGGTGGAAGCTGTTTTTTAATCTGTCAGTTCTGGATGAATTCATTTAAATTAATTCCCAAAGTTGTCCTCAACTCAGCCTGTACAACAGAGGCGTCAAACCTATTTTAGTTCTCGGGCCGCACACAGCCCAGTTTGGTTTCAACGGGGCCAGATCAGTAACATAAGAGCATAGTGACCCACAAATAAAGACGCCTCCAGCTGTTTCCCCTTTATTTTAGCGCAAAGAAGTCATTCATGACAATGTTTACATTTGCTGAACTATCCTTTTACAAAACATTTTATGACCAACCTGAAATTCCTTTAGAAAAATATGTGTGATTTCAGCGCATTGCTGCCATCTACTGTTTAGTTCTGGGTCTCCGTGTTGTGTCGTCGTCTGCAGCTCTTTCTAAAATTGTGCGACCACAAGTGGACGAAATAGAAATAGACGTTTTTTTTAGTCTTATATGTAATTTTCGGACTTTGCAAATTCATGCTGCGGGCCTCATTGGACGCTCTGGCCGGCCAGTTTTGGTCTGTGGGCCGCATGTTTGACACCCCTGCTGTACAACATAAAAGACACCACATATGGATCTAAACTCATTGACCTTGTGTCTGGTGGTTCAGTCAGCATGCTGGTTTTAAATTTATTTTGGGGGCTTGTTTTAAAAATGACTTGACTTCCCTTCACCGTCGCTTCTTCTTCAACATCATTTCTGTTTATGTGTCAGACGTGAGTCTCAGCAGCGACTTCATCTCAGGCTTCTGTGGCGAAACCGAGGACGACCATCAGCAGACCCTGTCTCTAATCAGAGAGGTGGGCTACAACGTGGGCTTCCTCTTTGCCTACAGCATGCGGAAGGTGAGCTTGTTGCACCTTTCCTGCTGTTTTAGAGAGAAATCCAAACAGTTCTCTGTTTTTCTAAATCGTTCGTTTCATTTTAAATCGCTCTCTTTGCCGTCGTCTCGTTCAGAAAACCCACGCCTTCCATCGGCTGCAAGACGACGTGCCCGCGGACGTGAAGCAACGGAGGCTGGTGGAGTGCATCGGCGCATTCAGAGAAGAGGCTGCGAGGGTCAACGGCGCTCTGATTGGCAGCACGCAGCTGGTCCTGGTGGAGGGGGTGAGTACGTGGTGCACACACTTAATCTGTGTTATAAGGCTAATCATCTGTTGTGCTATAAACTCAACACTGTGAAACAAGGGAGGTTGGAAGACATTGCACTGGTAGCTTGTGTACGCACAAGTCAGTCTGATGTCGTGATGTTTACTACAACCCGTTCCCAGGCAACATTGATCTAAACCAGTTTCCATTTTAACGCAGGAAAGTAAAAGATCTGCTGCGGATCTGTGTGGGAGAACTGACGGCAATATGAAAGTGATTTTCCCCAGAGAGGATGCTGCTGTTCACCGTGCACAATCCACATCTTCTCCGATCGGTGCTGGAGACTATGTGCTGGTGAAGGTAGGATATGCGTCACACAGACACAGACACAGACAGGTCCTCAAAAACCTGTTCATAGCCCCTCAGAAAAGGCGACACAGTTTTTCTACTGGGAAGCAACATCAAGTTTTCCTCCAAGTGCAAAATGTCACACTTGTTGTTTAAACTGCATTTGAGTTAACTTCTTGGTATAAGAACTTACATTTTTTTGGTTTTCCTATGACATATTTTTTTTGTTTATTTTGGTTTTCTGGGTTAGTCTATGCATATAAAGGTGATGTCATGTACGTCCAAGCAACAGTCTTTTACAGAAAGCGGTCTGAAAACACTTGCAGAGTCCTGTGGACGGATTATTTGAGGTTTTGAGTGTTATTCTGTTCTATCCAGCACTCAAATGTAATAACAAATGTTATAAAACAATCACTTAACAGGTTAGACTTATTTGTTTATTTAAAAAGGATCCCCATTAGCTGACACCAAGGCGACAGCTCGTCTAAAATATATAAAAATACACACAAAACAAAACAATATACAGTCATGTATCACATAACCCAACCCCATGCAAGTGGGATGATGGTATATTAAGGTATTCCTATCAAATACATTCAGTCTTTCCCTTAATTTTATGAACCTCACCTGGATGAGTGTTGACAACTGTACTGACAACTTCATAGAGTCAGACTTATGTAGTGGTAGAGTAATCAGTCCACTATTTATAAGAATGAGTCTTTGAACAGTAAATTATATTATTATAAAACAATTTAGGAGTCTGGGTATTTATTATTCTGTGCAAGTGCATTAGTAAATTAGCAGATGGTCTATCATTGACTCTCAGCCAGTTGAGACGTTCATGCATTTCTGCAACACTAGTTCTTGGAGGACAACCGAGAACTATTCTTGCAGCCTTATTTTGAGCCACTTGTAATTTGTTTAAAAGACTGTTAGATGCAGCAGACCAAAGAACTGAACAGTAATCAAGATGACATAAAGCCAGTGAACGAACTACTAGATGAAACAACGGTGAGTTGAGAAACGCAGCACAGTTACGTGTTATGGCGACATGGCATTACTTGATGTGTTATCATATAAATGATTAAGTAGTACTGTTGTTTTCATAAGTTTGGAATAAATAAAAACCTTCGGGTGCATCTATAGACAAAATAAAAACTCCATTCCAGATGTTTTACACTTTAATAGACTCACGTAAAGCTGCTGTGTGTAGTTGTGACACATCAGGCGTGAAATCAAGGGGCCAAGACATTAACATTAAAAACAGGTTTCACATCATTGGGAACAAGCATCATCATCATCACATGCTTCTCTCACAGACTTCTGTATTTAATCATTGATCATTTCTCGATGTCTTGTGTGTCCGGTGTAGATACTGTCGGCCAGCTCCCAGAGCCTGAGAGGTCGAGCCCTCAGTCATAGCCGCCTCAGAGGTTCAGTGACGCACTGTGAGACTCTGGAGACTATGCACCGGCCTGATGAACACGTGGTGTCAGACACAACTCTGTCAACATGCCATTGACTGACAGATGACGCGACATCAGACTGACTCGTTTTTAAAGGCTGTGTCTGATGATGAAAACACACGGGAGGCGTTGCTCATCTAAACAAACCGGACGTCTGTGATGTGCTGTCGACCCCAAATATGTGTATTTATGTGTATAACTACAGAAGTTACTAAAAAAAAACCTGTCCGTGTGGATGACGTAAACGGTCACAACTGATGTGTTTTCTTTGAGTCAATGCTGTCTGATTCAATTTTTTATGGGACGCTCCAAACTGCAGTGAAAACGTCACAGATCAGCACATTTGAAGAATCGCTCCGTGAGCCACAAAGTCCGAAACTTGGGGAGAGGATTTATCCGAAGTCAGCAGCAGAAAGTGCTGTGATCTGCTTTGGGAGAAGCATGTTATTTATAAAAAAAAATAAAATAGTGGTGAGAGCAGCAAAGCTCGTCCTGCAGGATGTCTCCTGTTATGACAGGACTGCAGTAGCCCTGTTGCTCTCGCACACTGTTCATCTGTAGAAAAACTAGACACTTTAACTTGACTATTAAAGAAAATCTGTGTGAGCTGCCGATCTGATCTGAGCAATATTCATTTGGTTTCTACTTCTGTCCCAGCGCAGAAAAGCATCCTGAGTTTTTATGAATGCAGTTGAACCTGTGAACTCAACATCTGTCCCGATCAGCATGTAGTCCTACAGAAAAAACATTAGAGATTAGGAGTTCATCAAGTCTTAATGTCACATTAGATATTAGCCAAAAACTTGCATTATTATGGTTTTATTGAGTCTCTGACCTTCAGAACCTGAAGCTGGGTGTTCACAAGCTTCATCCCTCCAATGGCAGGAAGTGGGTATCCCTTAGCAAGTTGAGCTGTGAAGCAAAAAAATTCACAAAAATTTACATTTCGTCTCGTCTCAAAACTCAAATGTAGTATAGTGATAATAGTAGCAGTTCTAAGTGTGCGTGTGTTTCATTATATGAGGTCAGATAAACAGATGAAAAAGATTTACAGTCACTAAATCACACAGTTGATGAGTTTACAATTACAAGAAGGAAACGAACATAAAAATACAGTATCAGTATTAGGAGATATGAAATCACAGAGACACAGTGCAAGGTTAAAGTTAATCTTCTAATTTGAATCAATACTGTAATCTGAAAAGGACCAATAAAGGTGCTCTTAAGGTACTGTGGGACCAAGACGACGTAACCTACGTACGTAGCCTACGCCAGTGCGAGCCATTTATACAAGTGGAGTCGTCGGTCTGACTTTGTAACATCACCACCCAAACACTAGTTTCTCTGTGAACTTAATGCAGAAGTCTGAACCGCCTATTTACATTCCTGTTACTTGTAATTTGCCCTGACTCAGTAAATCACATAGAGTATTGACAAAATATTGAGTATTACCAGTTTTACACACGACATTATACTTAAAAGGGAAATATTGTACTTTTCCCTGCTACATTTATCTCACTTCCCACATTCAGCTTTTAAAAACCTTTCACGGGCACATAAAATATGAACCAATCAGCAGAATGTCGAGGAATGAGAATTGGTTTCATTTCAGCAAAGACTGGAAGGGTTTTTACATATTAAAGCGATAATTATCCAGTGTTAAAATGTGTAATTATAGACCTGGCAGAGCTGTTTAGCACACAGAGTAACATCTCTTTGTTAGGGAAGTAGTACTACGAGTAGTAATTGTTGATCAGGTGTACCAGCATTTTCCACAAGGATTGTTCCACATCCGGCATTTTTTTTAAAAACCTGCTGTCAATAAACAGCCCAAGACATGGTATATAACCAAAGACAAATGTGCTTTGTTGTACATTTTTGTAGAGTGGGCAAACTGTCGCTCTTTTGATGCGTCAGCAGATTATTTTGTTTAATCTTCCTCAGGTCTTTGCCCTGCTGTAAGAAAATGCGGACAACAGTGCACTTGTACTGCTGGGAAAGTTCCTGGACATTAGCTGTGGGGACATTAAAAGTACTGTAGTTTGACATGGTGCACCTGGTGGTTTGTTACTCTGAACCATCTGGGATGTCATGCCTAGACAAAAGAGCAAAAAATACTCTACCTGGCCAAAAACAAAAGTCCCCACCTGGATTTAAGCGTCCTGTTGGATAATTACTGCATGGGTGATTATCTTTCAGCTGATAACAAGTTATTTAACCCCAACTGATGTCGAAAGACACATCTTGTGGTTCTGGAAAAGGTGTTAGTCTGCTTGAGAAGGGTCAAATCATTGTCATGCATCAAGCAGAGAAAACATCTAAGGAGATTGTAGAAACTACTAAAACTGGGTTAAGAACTGTCCAACACATTATTAAAAACTAGAAGGATAGTGAAGAACCATCAGGGTAAGAAGAGAGGCAGATGAAGTGATGCAGCCATCATGCCTAGTGTCTACTGTACAAGCCTGTGCTATGGGGCAGTGCTATGATCTGGGGTTGCTGCAGTTGCTCAGGTCTAGGTTCATTAGCTGACTACCTGAATATACTGAATGAGCAGGTTATTCCATGTTCATGGGCATATTCCTGGATGACAATGTCAGGATTCATGGGGCTCAGATTGTGAAAGAGTGGTTCAGGGAGCATGAGACATCATTTCATGGATTGGCCACCACAGAGTTGAAGAAGTGAACCTTGAAGAGACATTAGGAATTGACACGTTTGGGGCAATTCCAACCATATGTTGATGTCTCCTGTCTCTGTTCTCCTGCCGATCAGAGCTTCCTGATCATATTCCTTTGTCTACCCTCCCCATCTCCTCTCCCCTGCCGATCAGAGCCTTGATCATGCTACCTGAGCGTCACTCCTTTGTCCTTTTGCCCTTTGTTCTGACCATGTCTGGGAGCAACTCCTGCCCATGAGTTCCTTCAACAGAGTCCAGACCTTAAACCCATTGTAGGAGCTAAGCCAATGCTTTAAGCTACTGAGGCATTTACAACAGGAAACCTAATTGACGCGCTTTACTTTACCGTGGCGGATGAATGAGAGTCCAGTTGATTTTTAGTTCAGATGCAAACAAGTCCATTTATTTGACATCATAATGCTTAAATCACACATTTCCCTTGTTCTCCCATATACACATCCGCACGCATACAGCGACAGCGATAGCGGTCAAAAACTGTTTTTCCTTTCCGGCTGGAAACACCTGATGCGCCCCCTAAAGGTTCCCACCATATATAGGCTGCACACCATTAATTAATCAGACCGTGACCCACATAACAATTAACACACTCAAACAAGAATCTGCTCTTACACTCCGGCCCCTAATTGGCATGGCCGGCAGACATGGCAATTCAGTACAGATAACATTCATAAGAGCATGATGAGTATATGAAAAATGCAACATTTACACCTCTTGTACCAGGCAGAGTTTGGTCACAGGTCTCTCAATAACACTATTTTTAGTCTGTAGCTTCACTGAACGCACCATGCCCTTTGCATCAGGGAAAATCTCCAACACTTTCCCAAGAAGCCAGGAACCACGAGGGGCTGTGGGATCCATAATGACCACAACATCTCCAACAGCCAGACTTTGTTTCTTCCGATTCCACTTCTGTCTTTCTTGCAGTAGGGGCAGATATTCCCGGATCCAACGCTTCCAAAACAAGTCTGAAATGTACTGAGCTTGTCTCCAGCGCCGCTTCACATACATGTCAGCCGGTTTGAAGAGTCCTGGTGGTAAGGCCGGTTTTCCTTTCAGAAGAAGAAGGTGGTTGGGAGTGAGCGCCTCCAAGTCATTTGGGTCGTCAGACAGCGGTGTAATAGGACGATCGTTAAGAATAGCTTCAACCTCACACATAACCGTGTGAAGCCCGTCATCATCCAGTGTCTGCTGGTGTAACACTGAGTTGAGAACACGCCGAACCATGCGTATCATACGCTCCCAAACTCCGCCATGATGAGACCCGGCTGGAGGATTAAAACTCCACTTCACTCCTGCTGAAATTAAGGCTCCTTGAATGCGCTCATGATTCAGCTCTCCAACAGCCTCACGTAGTTCTCGCTCAGCTCCAATGAAATTTGTTCCATTGTCCGATCTGATGTGAACGACTTGACCTCTCCTGCTGATGAAGCGTCGTATTGCATTAATGCAAGCATCCGTTTCCAAGGAGATTGCCACCTCAAGATGCACTGCTCTGCTGGCCATACAGGTAAACAACACTCCATAACGCTTGCAAGTTGCTCTCCCTCTCTTTATCCCCACAGGTCCAAAATAATCAACTCCAACGTTTGTGAACGGAGGCAGATCTGGCACAATTCTCTCCTTAGGAAGATCTGCCATCTTCTGCTCCATGGCCCTGCCATTAAGGCGTCTGCAATAACTGCACTGGGAGATGATCTTCCTCACAGCCGCATTGGCGTTAGTTATCCAGTACTTCCTCCTGAGTGTAGACAGTGTATGGTTTCGCCCACTGTGTCCCAGCAGTTGGTGCATGTTCCTGAGAAGAAGCTGGGAGATATGCTGCTCCTTAGAAAGGATGAGGGGATGTTTTTCCTCTGATGGCATCGCTCCTTTGCTCAACCTCCCTCCCACTCTTATGAGTCCATTCTCCAAAGTAGGATCCAGCTTGTAAATAGCACTTTGTCTGCTTACTGTGTGCTTGTCAGACATCAATGAGGAAATTTCTGTTGCAAACCTTTGCTGCTGACAGTAGCGAACGACAGCTAATTCAGCCTCCTCCAAATCTTGTGGGGTCAGGACACAGCTGTGCTGCTTAACAGCAGCCCTTTTTCCTCCCACCTGACCAATCTGTAGTCCAGAAGCCTTTCGCTGACGACTGAGATCCAACAGATGATCTTTCAACCTCAGAAACCATGCTACTGCCACTTTAAGTCTTCTCCAACATGAAAAGTGATTTATGAGATGGTCAGTGGCATTCAGTACATCATGAACGGTGACATTCACATAGGCCTCCCTCTTGACCTCTGGATCGTCAGAATCCATCCTGACATCATGATTACTTACTGGCCACTCTGCCTCAGATCTCCTGAGAAAGCTTGGTCCTTCAAGCCAACTCTGATTCTGTAGAAACTCTGACACCTTCATCCCCCGGGAAGCAGCATCAGCCGGATTGTCTTTGGTGCCAATGTGCCTCCATTGAGCAGGGTGTGAGATTTCTCTTATGGCAGAGATCCTATTTGCCACAAACGTGTGGAACCGTCGATCTTCATTATTGATGTATTTCAATACCGACGTGCTGTCCGTCCAAAACACAGACTCATCCAGCTCGATTTGAAGCTCAGCCTTTAGCATGGCATCCACTCTGGCAGCTAGGACGGCAGCAGTCAATTCCAATCTTGGGATTGTTACAGCCTTTAAAGGTGTGACTCTGGCTTTGCCCAAAAGGAATGTAACATGATGTTCACCTGTGGAGTTCTTCAGCCTGATGTAACTTACAGTGCCGTAGCCATCTTTGCTGGCATCTGCAAAATGATGTAGTTGGCTGGCTATGGGGTCACCAAAGTTTTCCGGCTTTAAACAGCGTACAGCTTTGAATAATGACAATAGTGTGACCTCCTGTAACCACACCTCCCATTGCTGCAAGATGTCTGGTGGTATTGCATCATCCCATCCACAATTTCTTCTGCAAAGCTCCTGCTGTAACATCTTAGCAGACAGAGTGACTGGCGACAAAAAACCCAGAGGATCAAATACAGAGCTGGTTGTAGACAACATCCCTCGTCGGGTCAGAGACTGCCGTTTGACCTCCAACTTGAACTTAAATGAGTCTGACTCGACACACCAGAGCAGACCCAAAGCTCTCTCAACAGGCAATTTGTCTCTGTCCAAGTCAAGCTCCTTTAGATCCTTTGCCCTCTGATCTTCAGCAATGCTCTGCAGGACTGATCGGCTGTTACTCACCCACTTCTCCAAGACAAATCCGCCTCTCTTACAGAGAGCACTGAGCTCTTTGACTCGCTTCTTTGCTGCCTCTTCAGAGCTCAAACTCAGCAAACAGTCATCCACGTAAAAATTTCGTTTAACAGCTTGAACAGTTTCTGCAGAAAAATCAGAGCTATTATCATCAGCAGTTTTCCTTAGCGCGTAGCTGGCGCAACTGGGTGAGGACACGGCCCCAAACATGTGCACAGTCATCCTGTAGACTGCTGGTTCTTGACTGAGGTCTCCCTCCGGCCACCAGAGAAAGCGTAAAAAGTCTCTGTCCTCTTCTGCGACCTTCACCTGATAAAACATTGCCTGGATATCACCCATACATGCCACAGGTTCCTGTCTGAAGCGAATGAGAACTCCAAGCAGAGAACTGGTCAGATTTGGCCCTTGCAACAGTTCATTGTTCAATGATGTTCCTTGGTACGTGGCTCCACCATCAAACACCACTCGAAGAGAGCCCTTTTTGGGATGATGGACCCCGTGGTGAGGTATATACCACACCTTTCCTGGTCTGCCTTGTGACTGTTCCAGGGGCACTTTTTCTGCATAGCCCCTCGCAATGACATCATGTAGACAACTTGTGTATTCTCTGTGAAACTCTGGGTTGCTCCTAAACCTTTTCCTGAGTCCAAGTATCCTTTGCTTTGCTACTTTAAAGCTGTTGGGCAGGTGAGCATCTGGTCTCTTGAAGGGCAACTTCAGGCAGTATCTCTCTTCCTGTAGAACTGCAGAGGATTCCATAATCTCCATAAATTTAATGTCTTCTCTCGACATCTCTTTGTCTTCTAAAGGCCGTTCATTAAAATCATGCATGTATTGATTGTTCAACATAATTTCCAAATTCGACACTGAAATTCGATTCACAACAGAGGGACGCTTCTTTTCACCATTACTGCAGTTTCCATTTAAAGGCCCATTAATTACCCAGCCCAACACTGTTCTTATAGCGTATGGGCCGGATCCACAACTGTTCACCACTTCCCATGGTTCCAGTAGCCTGGGAGCGTTGGTTCCTATCAGTAGGTCCACGTTGGCCTTTACGGAAGAGATGTGAACCTTGGACAAATAAGGCCATCTTTCCAAATCAGCAGCAGTGACAATGTTGTCCAGAGTGACTGGCATCTTCCTCTGTGTGAGAACTTCAGGCAAAGGATAAAAACATTTTCCTGCAAGATCTGCAATCTCCATTCCAGACACAGCAAAAGTGGGAACAACCCTTTCCTGTCCCATTGTTTTCAAAAGAAATTTTGTTCTTTTTCCTGTGATGTTCAATCGCTGCATGAGCTGCTCAGAGCAAAATGTAGCTGTGCTCCCAGGATCCAAGAATGCATATGTCTGAATGATTTCGTTTCCCCTTGTAGATTTGACCTGCACAGGGACGATGGAGAGAATGCAACGGTCATTACCGGCCCCTGTGCGTCCACACACCTGGGAAGAAGTTGATGGAATTTCCTCAGGTGGCTCCTCTGTGCGTTGCAAATCAACGTTAGTCTTTGGAATATGAAGTGTAGTGGGATGTTGTTGCTCACAAACCTCACAAACCAAACGTTTCTTACAGTCACGGCTTATGTGTCCGACCTTTAAACAACCAAAGCATATTCCCTTTTCTTTTAGGAACCGGATCTTTTCCCTGTGCCTTTTATTTTGGAATTGTTGGCATTTATCCAAGAGGTGAGCACGTGAACAGCAAGAACAATACAAACGGTCCTGTCTCTTTACATTGCTTCTGTGAGTATCCTCTTCAGATGAGTTGACAGGCATAACTGTAGCAGCAAAGCTACTTCCTTTTCCTCTGAATGGCTTTACTTGCATTTTGAGTTTGTTACAGGGTCTTGCAGCAGTTACATTCTGTGGTACAGGTGGTTCAATGTTTCCAAAAATTGGATCAGAAAGGATCCTCACTTGCTTCTCCAGAAACTCAACAACATCAGCAAACCGTGCTCTTTGATTGTATTTTTCCATTATATCATGGGCAACAGCTCTCCACTTCTCACGATATTTGTATGGCAATTTACAAACCACTGTTTTCATATTGCTAGGCATATTCAATTCTTGCATATGAGGAAGTTCCTCCATCACATTACAGCACCCGCGTAGAAACAGACCATATGCTTGCAAGGATTTAACGTCTTCTGACCTCATTGCTGGCCAAGTTAAAGCCTTTTCAATATATGCATTTGCAATCTTGTACTCATTACCAAAATGTTCCTGGAGCAGAGCTTTAGCCACAATGAAGCCACGTTCAGGATCCATATGTTGGCAACTTTGCACTAGTTCCCTTGGTTGTCCCCTGGTAAATTGTTCCAAATAATATAAGCAGTCAGCCTCACTTGCTTTGTCCTCCACACCTTGTTCAAAGGATTTTATGAAGGCTTTATATTGAAAGGGATCTCCCTCAAAGACAGGTATGTCTCGTGGTGGCAGGGAAAGCAGGCGTTGTTGGTTCACTAAGGAGGCTGTGATTTCATTTTGTTTGCACATGATACTCACAATATCACCAAGTGGAGTCTGATCATTTTGTCCATGATTCAAGTGGTGTCTCCTGTTTTCTGTTTGATCATCCAGTAAACCTTGTGACATTTCCACAGATGACAATTTTTTATTGTGTTTTGATTGCATACTTGTTGAGCGCTTTGGATTTTGCAGCATTGACCATTCCACTTGCCTTTGTGTTTTGCAGGCTGCTGGCTCATACTCCTTGGCCAATGGGTTGAGTGTTTGCAGTGCCAGTTTCCTTTTTTCCTTCTCAAAATAGGAGTTCATACCGTCTGTTTGTACCTGCGAGAGCTTTTGTCCATCCATATCTTGCAAAACTGCCAACATAGCATCAGATACAGCAAGTTGCGTCTCCAATTCGAGCTGTTCCTTTTTCCTTTTTATTTTTTGCTCCTGCTCCTCCAGTGCATGACGCTCCTTTAAGGCTGCCATTCGAGCCATGACTGCAGCTTTTTCTGCTGTTGCTTTTATTTTTACAGAGGAAGCAGTGCTTGACCTGTGGCTTGTGACACTTTTGTTTGAATTTTTACCCACATTGGAAACACTGTCGTTTGGATTTATATCATCATTTTCAACACCCTCATTAGTTTCAGTCTCAGACACATGATTTTCATTTGATTTCACCCACATTTCAACTTCATCAATAAATTCATCATTAAGCATCATTACAGCCTTGAACCATGTTTCATGCCTTTCTTTTTCATCATGTGGCAACAAAATCATTAAAGAATCATGAAAACATCTTATTTCATCACACAGTTCAATAAACCCATGCTGATATCTTTTTACTTCAGACGGTTTAATTAGTTGCATAGACTCTTGTATTGATTTCTTTAAAGCCTTTGCTTTGTTTAGTTTAACCTTTCTAGCATTTTGTAGTCGGTCGAGCTTATTTGCGAGTCCTTTAACTGAAAGCTTGACCACTCGCTGGCTTGTCCGTGTGTTGCTACTACCGGCCGCAACAGTGTCCGGTTTATCGGCAGCAACTGGCGCACAGACACCTGACGATGTGTCCACATTGTTCCCCAAGTCCTCCATTTAAAGTCCGACAGTCCACAACATGTTAATCAACCCCAGTCAAAAGTTTTTCACTTCAGCAACCAATGCATTGGAATTACGCGTAAAACGTGTGCACACTGTTTATGTTTTATTTAAATGGCCATAGTTAATTAGCGGTAGCGCTACCTTACCATTTCCTGAAGACTGTGGCCATGAAGCTCTTTCGGCGGTCTCACCAGCGTCTCTCCATCCCGCCGGCGTCCTCCTCGCGGATCTCTCCTCCCGACGCCTCCTCACCGGCCCCTGTGGCTCGCTCCGGCTGGCTACCTCCACCCGACGCCTCCTCACCGGTTTCTGCTCACTCGCTCCTCACGATCCTGCCCTCACCGGCGTCTCCTCACGATCCTGCCCTCACCGGCGTCTCCTCACGATCCTGCCCTCACCGGCGTCCCCTCACGATCCTGCCCTCACCGGCGTCTCCTCATCGCGTGGTTCTCCTCACCGGCGTGTCGGCAGGTGAAACAGCTGACAATCAGCTGATTCTCAGCTGCTGTGCTGATTGCCGCACAAAGCCTGCGCTTGGCTCACTTTTCCACCACCAATCCAAACAAGTCCAAACTTCAAACTTTTTCTTCGCGTCTCGCCAATGCGCGACAAAGTTCAACTTATTGGCTCCAGCAATTACTGTTAACCATTCAAACAGTTTTTGACTTTGAATGTAGGAGCTAAGCCAATGCTTTAAGCTACTGAGGCATTTACAACAGGAAACCTAATTGACGCGCTTTACTTTACCGTGGCGGATGAATGAGAGTCCAGTTGATTTTTAGTTCAGATGCAAACAAGTCCATTTATTTGACATCATAATGCTTAAATCACACATTTCCCTTGTTCTCCCATATACACATCCGCACGCATACAGCGACAGCGATAGCGGTCAAAAACTGTTTTTCCTTTCCGGCTGGAAACACCTGATGCGCCCCCTAAAGGTTCCCACCATATATAGGCTGCACACCATTAATTAATCAGACCGTGACCCACATAACAATTAACACACTCAAACAAGAATCTGCTCTTACACCCATTGGGAATCTTTGGGAAAGTGGTCATAATGTTATGCCTGCCTCACAAAGTAATCTCTAGAGTAGTGAACCTTTAAAAACTCACCATTCAGTTTGGGTATCACTACGACTTTGATGACCATTTGGAAGATATTCTCAAGGGATTTGACCTGTAGGTTGAGATGAACGTCATTAGGTTGAGTTGTTGCAAAAAAGGTTGTGACTGGAATTAGAACATAGCTCTTACCTGAAAGTCTCCTACATAGCTTGTGGTCAGGGTCAGATTTATCCTGCACAAATTAGGCAACATTATCAGACAATATTCATCGTTACAAAGACCTCTTATGAGTTTATTTTGGAAAGAAACTCACTCATTGAGTGTTACAGCTCCAGCCACCCTGAGTCCACTGACAGACAACTTGGCGCTGACACTGGCCTCCTGTCAAGACAGGTGTTGCAGAGTTCAAGTGTTAATTTCCGAAATAAGTGTTAATTTTTTTCATCCTATCAGATGCGTAACGTACCAAGTTTAGGACAAAAAGAGGGGACAGGGTAGTGTTGGGTTGGATAGCATAGGCCGTCACTGTGGTGGTGGTCTGAACTGTCACATTGTTTGGTTTAAAAGTGATGATGGGAGTTTTCACCGTCTTCACCATCAGTTTCATCATCAGACCAGGGAATTCCTTGGCAATCTAAAAATAAAATAAATAAACACAATTATGTATTTGATAAATTTCCAAAAATGGAAGTTTAATCGTTTTTCACGAAACCAGTGAAATATGTCGTCACCTGTGGGATAAAGACTCCAAATGTTCTGGTGTTGAGTTGGAAGGGAGAGCTTTGTGGGATCTGTTGCAAAAGAGCAAGACAGATTTTCAGACCAGAGGGATGTTATGCAAGTAGATGTCAATAGGAACCAGTAGGATGGAGTTGGAGTATACCATGTCGTCAGTGATGTCCACGCTGAGTGCTTCAGCTCTGTTGTAAACAAATGCTGCAGAGTTGGCGGTGAAGGCAGACACGCCGATGTACAACATGTTGTTGTTCTGTGGCGGCAGGGAAAAGGCTGTGGGGGAGAACGGAGGCTCCTGATGCTTCCCGATGTTGTAAAATTCACCCTGAAAACATGAATATGGAGAAAGGTTGATATGACAGTTTCATTTAAAGTAAAACTACCATTAGAGCTGTTCACAATCCTTCACCTTCAAGCTCAGATCAATAGAAGACTTTGAAACGACAGGCTGCGACACCATGGTATACTCGATCTCTGCATACTGGTCCACCTTGGCCATGACTGCAGTGAGGTAGAGGGTCACTCATATGTTCAACATCAGTGAAACAGGATAATGATTGACAAACTTCACATTTACCATTGAGAGTTTTAAGCTGGTGGTTTAAGTCGACTACTACATTGTCCACCCGATGGCAGATCTGCAACAAGAAATGAATAAATGATGTATTTCTTCAGCCTCCAGAGAGAACTTGACTTTAATAGAAGCTTAATGACACCACAGGCTGCAACTAAACCAAACCATTCTCCCTTTGTTACACTACATCCTGCATGTAGCCAGACTTCTTGTGGTAAAATAAGATGTAGTATAAGTGAGTGTTGATTCTGCAAAGAGTCAGTTGCATAAGGTCATCACCTTTTTCTGCAGGGCGCTACGAAGTTTACTCTCAATTTGTCGTCTAAATATATTGTACAGCCAGCTGAAACAAACAGCAAGTTGAAGAGTTAGAGGACCATGCAGTACGTCAAGCATGACGAGCAAAACCTGAAAATCAACCTCACATAGGCCCGATTTTTCCTTACCTGGCTCTACCGTGGAACCTGATGCTGACGCTGCCTATATTGGCGGCGCAGTTGAGACTACTGACTGTTGGTCGGCCCGTCTCGTCACTCTTGATGACGATACTTGTGCCGATAGTGACAACGTTCACACTTAGATCAAAGGAACCACTGTCCTTTCTGGAAGGAGAGCGAGAGGGAAGTCAAAGCTGGAGCAGGGAATGCAGTTTTAAAAAGTAAATTTGTGATAGATGTATTAGCACTCACACTATCTTGTACTTGACTTTCCAGTTTCCATTCATACTGAGGAAAGCATTGCTCATAGACAGTCTGACCCCGGTCCCTGGCACCAGATCCACCGCAGACTGTGGCAATCCTATGTTCACTATTTGGATACTACAAAAAAACAAACAAAAAAACACAATGATTGTTTGAAAAGCGCTGAATATCCCAGTAGATTTTGAGGCATGTTGAGTAACCTGACTTACCCTGACAAAGTGTACTTGACCTTGCCAATGTGGGACACCTTCTCTGACCCGGATATGTCAGAGATTGTGATGGTTTTGAGCTTCTGCTGCAGAATACCCAAGCCAAGTTGTCTTCCTGGTAAAAAGCAGAAAACGTGATGAGATCAGTGCTCTTCACATGAAAGAAAACACTTGCTCCGAGGCTCACCATAGTCGAGGCCTTTTCCCGTCAACCTGGCCTGTACTCCAGGGTTGACGCTTAGGGTTGTAGGAATGAGAGCCACAAGGACCAAACAACAGCTCAGGAACATCTTGAGTTCTGTGACAGAAAGTACACGATCATCAGCGAAATACTTCTGAGAACACGGTGGCTTAACCCAGGGGAAAGTTTGTGTTTTTGTGTGGGTGTGAGTGGTGAGGAATTTTTACAGCTATGTGACGAATGCTGGCAAGGCAATAAATCAAAGCTACGTCATTTAGACCTTAAACTCCAGTATTGCATCAGAAGCAAAAGTAGTGCAGTTTAAAACAGAAGCGGAAGTTTAAAGTATTGGTGTACCTATTAAATGTATTCCATTAAATTTATTGTATTTATTTATTTATTTTTTACCACTGGGCTGCAAGGTTCCTGGTTCAACAGAGAGTCAACTGTCCTTGCTGCAGATGAAACTACATGACTGGAGGCTGTCTAAATTAGGGTTAGGAGTTTGAAAGCCTGCTCCACAATTTTTAGCCCGCTTCAAATCTGAATCCACGGTGAAATGTTGCAGACTTTACAGAAAAAAAAAAAAAAATGAGGTTGGTGCTTGAGCATGTTTTGGAATTAGAAAACTGACAAAACTGAGTTACATGACGTGAGTCTTGTGGGTCTGAAGTTAAGTACAGAAGACGTTTGTTTAAAAATTTCAGAGATTTCAGAGAAAAACAAAAAATATTTTTCATTTTTTCCATTTGAGCTGAAGGCTGTTATTTTGGTGTACTCAACATGTAACACCAAATTAATCAAAGTGCATCATAAAATGACTGAACTTGCACTGATTGAATAAATGGGGAACTTGAGAGTTGATCCCTTGTTGAACGTGACAGCTCCTGTTAGTCATTAGTCATCACTTTTGTAGTCTATTCTATATTCTATAGTCTAAGTGTGCATGTGTGGTAAATTGCTTTAGTGTAACTCACCTTAACTCTCTGTGAAGTGGTGTTACCATCTACACCAAACAACGGCGTACCTATCCTTATCTGAAGCTGCAGTTCGTCAGGAGTAGAGCACTTATCCTTTCTGTGATGATGTGTATGATGCAGAGTGAAGGAGAAAGAGAGAATCTTGGCCTCTAATTGACTTACTGGGTCACCAAAGGTACGTAGACGATAGTAAATGTACTGGGAGCAGCAAAGTGCAAGGCCGTTTGAACACTGCTACTTTTGTCTGACACACCTGTAAATAGTTCAGGTCAATTACAACACTGAACTTCTATAAAGCAGCAGAGTATCTGAGGGAAGCAGTGACAGGAATGAGTTGGCAAGACCCCGCAGGGTTAATATTTAGCAGAACGTAATTGTCTTTGATTGATTGGTGCAACACAAACTGAAGTGGCGCTGGACAATGAAATGTTGCATCACAACATTTGCCCATGCAGCAGGGAGATTCCTGTAAGTGATGCACAGGATTAGTTTTACCTGGGGTTGTTATATGATTCAGGAATTACCCCCCACGTCACAGGATAATAAAAATTTGTTTTTACATATAGAACATGACATCATGAGACTACTTTGTTTTTTAGCACATCCTTCACAATTTAAATTACAAGAGGCAGAAACAAAAGTCTTGAAAAAGTAAAAACCAACCCACAAATCACAGATTTCGAACTGGATTAATTTTATCACAGAACCGCTGTGTTACGAGAAATAGGGTAGGTAATTTGAGGCACGATTTTTACTTTACAAATTACAGTCATGGCCAATGCATGGGATTAAGATCACAGGCGACCTCTGTAGTTAATTACTAGTGGTAAAACTAATCCTACCTTTTTTTTCTTATTATTATTTTTATTGATAATTAATCATCAGAGTATTTATATATAAATAATATATATACACCTCCTAAAGATTAATCTCCAGCGCGTTGACCCACATGCCACTCCCCACCCCACCCACCACTAACAACATTCTGTTTCACTGTACACCAGATACTCGAGAAAGTCATATACACCGATACCGGATAAAGTGATATCCATAAAACAATACTGCATCTAGAGCTGTTTTATGGACTGGCCATCTGCCTCGCCCGTAATATAATCACAGCAGCCGTGACTGACATGTTGTATAAAGACAGACGTTACGTGTTGTCACTGTTTTTCAGCTGCTCCTAAACTGTCAGACAGACAGACAGACAGACAGACAGACAGTTATTACTCTTAATAGTGCAATATTTGTAAAAAAAAAAAAAAAGCATAAAAGCATAAATATGTAATACATAATAATCGTTATTTTTATATAATTTTTCATATCAGTGCTAATTCTGTAAATGTCTTGCTTATACAGATTTTATTTTATTTTTTTATTTATCTATATTTTTTATATTATATACTTTTTATTTGATCTTACTTTATCTTTCTTTTTAGTTGTTCTTAAGGTTTTTTTTAAATGGGTAACTGAGCTTCTGTGACTAGTCTAAGCATAACATTACATAAAAATCTGCAGTTTTAAAAACAGGCACTTAAAATAAAGTTCATAAAAACAGAGCAGTTAAAGGAAAAACAATAATATATAGTTAAGAAGTTAATAAAGATTTCAATTAAAACTCAGTCAGACCTCCAGTATAAACCAGGAGAGGCTCTCTGATACAGTTTTAAGTCGCATTTTAAAAGAGATCAGAGTCAGTCAACCTGATTTCTTCAAGCAGATGATTCCACAGCCAAGAGCCTTGTGACTGTAAATGCCTTTTCAGCCGGGCCCTTGCAGTTCACAATATGATCTCTAACCAAGGATTTCAAGGTACATGTCAGCCTATATGGTCCATGAAGAGCTTTAAAAGTAATCAACAGATTCTAAAACATCCTGGGAGCCAGTGGAGATCTGCTGGAGGGATATGGTCCCTTCTCCTAGTTCTGGTTAGAATCATCTGAGTTTTGGAGCGTCTGAAGACTTGGAATTGGTTTAGTGTCAAAGGGTAGTTGGAATAATCCAGACGTGATGAAATAAAAGCAGGTGAAATAGATCAAATGGGATCTATTTTGTGTTATAATAATTAAAACATATTTAATGTTCAAACTGAACAGCACACACATATACAAAAATAATAGCCACACAGTAAAATGCATTTAAAGTGGCAATCTCCATCTCCAAGAATTTTATTTCATTCATTTTAAGTCACACTGCCTCTGACCCACTGGGCTGAGGTTTAACTGACTGTCAAATAGGTGACGTCTTAGACAGTTGGCGTCTACAGCTGTTGATCCTTTGGCGACACTTAGAGGTGGTGCTTGGAAACTGTCATACATGTGAAAATGATTAGTCTTGATAGCATCTGAACAAATCAGCACAGGCAATTTGCAGTGAGAGATGGTTTTCTGAATGTAATCTGAGCTGTTGACTGCACACACATTGCTATAAAAAAGTGGTGGGCTAGAATAACATTCTTCAAGGATCCATTTACATTGTGAAGTTGGTGATTGGTAAGGAAAAGAATGATAGCCTTATGGAGCCAATACAGAAGCTTGAGGAAGTGCATAAAGATATGGACAGAAAAGCTGCTGAGCGGGACGTACAAGCCAGTAGCATTAACTTAGTTAATTTAGACTGTAGGTTTAATTGACCACTGACTGGCTGCTTAGAGTAACGTGAATTTATTTGAGGGTTGACAAATATTTAAATATTTCTGTGTTTTTAGCTCCTGAATGGGCTGTACAAGCCAGCAGCATTTATTTAGTTAATTTTAATTCAGACATAATTGTCTGCAGGTTTGAAATGACATGCTGCCATTGACTAGGCAATGTATCTGATATGTTCTTGTTGGTTGGTGGGTGGTCCCGCCATCACTGGGGCTCTCTGCAGTTTAGCCTACCTGAAGGATGAGCTTTGTGAAGTTGAACGATCACATTTGTGAATTCGGGAGAGTCGGGAGGTCTGTGAAAATGATGTCTCATGCTCCCTGAACCACTCGTTCACAATCTGAGCCCCATGAATCCTGACATTGTCATCTTGGAATATGATCCATTGATGGAATAACCTGCTCATTCAGTATAGTCAGGTAGTCAGCTGACCTCATTCTTTGGACACATAATGTTGCTGAACCTAGACCTGATCATCTGCAGCAACCCCAGATCATAGCACTGCCCCCACAGGCTTGTACAATAGAGACTTGGCATGATGGGTGCATCACTTCATCTGCCTCTCTTCTTACCCTGATGCCCCCATCACTCTGGAACAGGGTAAATCTGGACTCATCAGACCACATGACCTTCTTCCATTGCTCCAGAGTCCAATCTTTATGCTCCCTAGCAAACTGAAGCCTTTATTTCCAGTTATCCTCACTGATTAGTGGTTTTCTTAAGGCTACACAGCTGTTCAGTCCCAATCCCTTGAGTTCTCTTCACATTGTACGTGTGGGAATGCTCTTAGTTTCACTATTAAACTTAGCCCTAATTTTTACTGTTGTTTTTCTTTGATCTGATTTCATCCAACATTTAAGTGATCGAAGGATCACGATCAATAAGGATTTTTTTCTGACCACATGTATTCCTTGAATATGATGGTAATCCACTCTCCTTCCAGTTTTTAATAATTTGTTGGACAGGTCTTAACCCAGTTTTAGTAGTTTCTACAATTTCCTTAGAAGCTTACCATTAGGGCTAACCCTAATAGCCTTGAACAGCAGTGGTCTAGAGTCCTTACTCCTCTGGTGGGGCAGTCGATGTGTTGAGTAAACGCTCTCTTATGTACGTGTGGAAATGTTCTCACTGTCACTATTAAACATAGCCCTGAGTTCTACTGTTGTGTTTGTTAGATTTGATTTCACTAAAGATAGCCAATCACTTCAATCACTTCCACGAAGATCGCTTTAATAATAATAATAATTAATAATTAGTGGTATTGGCCATGTATACTTGTGTATACATGGAATGTGATTTCTGCATTTAACCCATCCGTGAAATTAGTGAACACACAGTGAGGTGAAGCACACACTAACCCGGAGCAGTGAGCTGCCATGCTACAGCGGCGCTCGGGGAGCAGTGAGGGGTTAGGTGCCTTGCTCAAGGGCACTTCAGCCGCTTTTGTACTGGTCGGGGGTTCGAACCGGCAAACCCTTCAGCCACAAGCCCAAAGCACTAACCAGTAGGCCACGGCTGCCCCCCTTAAACCAGCCTTCATAACTGTAGTAGTTTCTACAATTTCCTTAAATGTTTTCTCTGCTTGATGCATGCCAATGATCTGACCCTTCTCAAACAGACTAACGTCTTTTCCACGACCATAGGATGTGTCTTTAGACATGGTTGTTTGAGAAATGAGTAGTCAGTTGGGGTTGAATAACTTGTTGTCAGCTGAAAGATAATCACCCATGCAGTAATGATCCAACAGGAGGTTCCTATCTATATGATTTGTTAAATCCAGGTGGAGACTATTTTTTTGGCCAGTAAGTGTATCTTATAAGAATTAACTGGCTCCGTTCAAACCCATTTAGGCTTAAGTTGGTGTTGCACCTAAGTGTAGGGCATCCCACCTCCTTGAATGATGACACCGCTGTTTTTAAGAGTAAATGTCTGAAGGCTGAACTCAACAGAACACAACCTCTTTATTAGCATTCTGTTAGAGGAACTACTACTTTTGTTTTTTCTAGGATCTGTCCAGAAAACCCCTGTTCCATTTTGTTTCATTTTACCTTGGGAAACTTGGGAAGAGAACTTATTCAAAGTCAGCAGCAGAAAGTGATGTGATCTGCTCGAGAAGAAGCATGTTATTTATTTATGAAATTTTTTAAAAAAGTATTGTATTGACAGCAGCAAACATTGTCCCGCAGGATGTCTAGGCTTATGACAAGGCTACGGTATGTCGATCTCATACATGGTTCATCTGTAGAAAATCTAGACACAGTTGAAAATTAAAGAAAATCTATGTCTGTATAAAAATGCAAAATTTATATATATAAAAAAAAATAAAAAATCTAAATGTAAACTGCAGATCTGATCTGAGCAATATTCATTTGGTTGCTGTAGCTTCTGTCCCAGTGCAGAAAAGAATCCTAGGAGTTTTCAGGAATGCAGTTCAACCTGTGAACTGAACATCTGTCCCAATCAGCATGTAGTCCTAGAGAAAAGACGTCGAAATTAGGAGTTGAGTTTATCAAGTCTTAATGTCACATTAGATACTAGCCAAAAACATGCATTATTATGGTTTTATTAAGTCTCTGACCTCCAAGACCTGAAGCTGGGTTTTCATAAGCTCCATCTTTCCAATGGCAGGAAGTGGGTATCCTTTAGCAAGTTGAACTGTGAAGAAAAAAATCACAAATTTACATTTTGTCGAGTCTCAAAAATCCAGTGTAGCATATAACATAGTGATAATAGTAGCAGTTCTATCAGGCATCAGGGTAAGAAGAGAGGCAGATGAAGTGATGCACCCATCATGCCTAGTCTCTACTGTACAAGCCTGTGGGGGCAGTGTCATGATCTGGGGTTGCTGCAGTTGCTCAGGTCTAGGTTCAGCAACATTGTATGTCCAAAGAATGAGGTCAGTTGACTACATGAATATACTGAATGAGCACGTTATTCCATCAATGGATCATATTCCAAGATGACAATGTCAGGATTGATGGGACTCAGATTGTGAAAGAGTGGTTCAGGGAGCATGAGATGGATTGGCCACCACAGAGTCCAGACCTTAACCCCACTGAGAATCTTAGGGAAGGTGGTCATAATATTATGTCTGCCTTACAGGGTCATCTCAAGAGTAGTGAACATTTAAAAACTCACCATTCAGTTTGGGTATCACTACGAGTTTGACGACCAATTGGAAGATGTCATTGAGGGATGTGACCTGCAGATTGAGATGAACGTCATTAGGTTGAGTTGTTGCTAACAGGTTGTGACTGGAATTAGAACGTAGGTTTTACCTGAAAGTCTCCTACATAGCTTGTGGCCAGGGTCAGATTTATCCTGCACAAATTAGGCAACATTATCAGACAATATTCATCGTTACAAAGACCTCTTCTGAGTTTATTTTGGAAAGAAACTCACTTGTTGAGTGTTACAGCTCCAGCCACCCTCAGTCCACTGACAGACAAATTGGCGCTGACACTGGCCTCCTGTCAAGACAGGTGTTGCAGAGTTCAAGTATTAATTTCCCAAATAACAGTGTTTTTTTTTTTTGTTTTTTTTTTTGTCATCCTATCAGATGCATAACGTACCAAGTTTAGGACAAAAAGAGGGGACAGTGTGGCGTTTGGTTGGATAGCATAGGCCGTCACTGTGGTGGTGGTCTGAACTGTCACATTGTTTGGTTTAAAAGTGATGATGGGAGTCTTCACCGTCTCCACCATCAGTTTCATCATCAGACCTGGGACTTTCTCGGCAATCTAGAAAAAAATACATAAACACAATTGTGTATTTGATAAATTTCCCAAAATGGAAGTTTATTCTTTTCACAAAACTAGTGAAATATGTCGTCACCTGTGGAATCAAGACTCCAAATGTTCTGGTGCTGAGTCGGAAGGGAGAGCTTTGTGGGATCTGTTGCAAAAGAGCAAGACAGATTTTCAGACCAGAGGGATGTTACACAAGTAGATGTCAATAGGAACCAGTAGGATGGAGTTGGAGTATACCATGTCGTCAGTGATGTCCAAGCTGAGTGCTCCGGCTCTGCTGTAGACAAATGCTGCAGAGTTGGCGGTGAAGGCAGACACGCCGATGTACAACATGTTGTTCTGCATTGGCAGGGAAAAGGCTGTGGGGGAGAACGGAGGCTCCTGATGCTTCCCGATGTTGTAAAATTCACCCTGAAAACATGAATATGGAGAAAGGTTGATATGACAGTTTCATTTAAAGTAAAACTATCATTAGAGCTGTTCACAATCCTTCACCTTCAAGCTCAGATCTATAGAAGACTTTGAAACGACTGGCGGCGATACCATGGTATACTCGATCTCTGCATACTGGTCCACCTTGGCCATGACTGCAGTGAGGTAGAGGGTCACTCATATGTTCAACATCAGTGAAACAGGATAATGATTGACAAACTTCACATTTACCATTGAGAGTACTCAGCCGGGGGTTTAAGTCAGATACTGCTTCGTCCACCAGATGGCAGATCTGCAACAAGAAATGAACAAATGATGTATTTCTTCAGGATCCAGAGAGAACTTGACTTTAATAGAAGCTTAATGACACCACAGGCTGCAACTAAACCAAAGTATTCTCCCTTTGCTACATTACATCCTCCTGGCTGGGATGTTATATGACTTTGCTAGCTACAGGTAAAAGTCTTACAAATTGGTAGATCAGATAACCTGGTTCCTTTTCTTCCCTGCTCAAAAGCAGAATCTAATAATTTATTATACACCGATCAGCCATAACATTATCAGGAGATGTGAGTAACATTGACCATCTTCTGACAATTCAGTGTTCTGCTTGGAAACTTTTGGACACTTTAGCACCCATCTAGACCAGACCAGGCATCCCCACCCTATAGCAATGACACTCCTTGATGTTCAGCAGGGTGCACACACACAAAGATGCTTTAGGAACAACTAAAATAAACTGAAGAACAGCACAAAGTGTTGACCTGGCCTCCACATTCACTAGATCTCAAACTGATCAAGTATCTGTGGGATGATCCACAGAGGCTCCTCCCCTCAACATTCTGTTGCCAGACACCATAGGACACCCTCACAAGGCACAATCGCAACCTACACAATATTAGGATAATGTTATGCCTGACCTTATTCTGCAGGGTGTTACGCAAACGTTTCTCAATGGATTCTCTGAATATATTGTACAGCCAGCTGAAACAAACAGCAAGTTGAAGAGTTAGAGGACCATGCAGTACGTCAAGCATAACAATCAAAACCTGAAAATCAAACTCACATAGGGCAGATTGTTTTCTTACCTGGCTCTACCGTGGAACTTGATGCTGACACTGCCAACACTGGTGGCGCAGTTGAGACTACTGACTGTTGGTCGGCCCGACTGGTCACTTTTGATGGCGATAGTTGTGCCAATAGTGAGTCCGTTGACACTTAGATCAAAGGAGCCACTGGTCCTTCTGTTAGGAGAGGGAGAGTCAAAGCTGGAGCATGGAATGCAGTTTATGTAAAGTAACGTAAATTTGTGACTATTATCACTCACAATATCTTGGTCTTGAGTCTCCAGTTTCCATACATACTGATGAAAGCATTTCTGATAGACAGTCTGACCCCGGCCCCTGGCGCCAGATCCACTGTAGACTGTGGTAATCCTATGTTCACTATTCGCATACTACAAAAAAAACCAAAAAACAAACAAAACAGAATTATTGTTTGAAAAGCCCTGAATGTCCCAGTTTCCAACTAAATTTTGAAGCATGTTGAGTAACCTGCCTTACCCTGACAAACTGTACTCGACCTTGAGAAAGCGGTTAATCCTCTTTGTCCCGGCTATGTCTGGGACTGTGATGGTTTTGAGCTTCTGCTGCATGATACCCATGCCAAGTTGTCTTCCTGGTAAAATGCAGAAAATGTGATGAGATCAGTGCTCTTCACATGAAATAAACTCTAACCTGTAACTTGATCCGAGGCTCACCATAGTCGAGGCCTTTTCCCGTCAGCCCGGCCTGTACTCCAGGGTTGACGCTTAGGGTTGTAGGGATGAGAGCCACAAGGACCAAACAACAGCTCAGGAACATCTTGAGTTCTGTGACAGAAAGTACACGATCACCAGCTAAATACTTCTGAGAGCACGTGCCGTAATCCAGGAACAAGGTTGTGTTTTTGTGTGGGTGTGTGGGTGTGTGATGAGGAATCTTTACAGCTACTTAACTAATGCATGGCAATAAATCAAGGCTTCTTCATTTAGACTCTCCATCACTGCATGAAAAACAAAAGTAGTGCAGTTTAAAACAGAAGTGGAAGTTTAAAGTATTGGTGCAACTTAAATGTATTTTTTTTTTCTTTTTTTACCACTGGGTTGGAAGGTTCTTGGTTCAACAGAGAGGGTTGTGACAGAGCCAACTATCCTTGCTGCAGATGAAGCTACATGACGGGGTGTTTATTAAATTAGCATTAGGAGTTTGAACTGCTCCACAGTTTTTAGCCCGCTTCAAATCTAAATTCATGGACAAACGTTGCAGACTTTACAGTTTAAAAAAACAAAAAATAACGTTTAAAGATGCAGTTTTCTGATGATGTTGGTGCTTGAGCATGTTTTGGAATTAGAAATCTGACATCACTGAGTAACACAATGTAAGTCTTGTGGGTTTGAAGTGCAGTAGAGAAGACGTTTGTGTAAAAAATTCAGAAATTCAGAGCCAAACAAAAACGCACAAAAAATATGAATCGCATCGGTTTTTCATTTTTTTCCATTTGAGCTGAAGGCTGTTATTTTGGTGTACTCAACATGTAACACCAAATCAGTCAAAGTGCATCATAAAATGACTTGCACTGATTGAATAAATGGGGAACTTGAGAGTTGATCCTTTGCGGAACGTGACAGCTCCTGTTAGTCTTTAGTCATCACTTTTGTAGTCTAGTCACATGCATTTTTAGGTGTGCCTGTGTGGGAAATAGCTTTCTGTTTCAATAAAAACTGTACTTTTGCACAAATTAATCTACTTTTTTTGCACTGCCTTTTTGCATGAACCACTACCTCACCAACTCGTAGTTTTTTTCTTCAAAGTTTCAGCAACTAGTTATTTCTAGTTCTTTCCCTCGATATTTTTTCAGAGAAGTGCTATTTTCAGTCAGTCTGTTTTTCAGAATTTTGTATTTGTATTTTTCTGGTAACTTTTTCCCTGTCGAAGTTGTCATTATTTTCCGTGGGATTAATAAACATGTATTATCTTATCTTATTTAGCGTAACTCACCTTAACTTCCTGTGTTTTGGAAGTGTTGTTACCATCTACACCAAACAACAGTCGGCTCCATTCTTATGATCATGATATCTTAGAAATACTAGGTGTTCAAGGATCAAAGGCCAAGGTCCTTGCAACCACAGTAAACATGTTTTTGGCCGAGAATTCATATGATAATTATGACAAAACAAATTCCACCAAAGTCTGATTGGCGCAATGTTTTATATCCAAAAGGTTAAATGTCAACTGTTATATGAGTCTTAACAAGCAGTGCTGGACCAAGGCCAAGAAGATAGCCAGAACAACAGCCAGAGATCAAGTATTTCCGCTCATTGAAGACACATAGAGGGAATGAGGAGGAGCTTCTCCCTGCAGGCCATTTGGACCTAGTTCCCAGATTTGACAACGTGTTTTGAATTCGAAGAAGTCACTGCAGGCCAAGGTAAATCAACATCCATAAACTATATTTTATGGATGTTGAATTACCTTGGTACCTTGGTTTGTGTTGTTATGTTGCATTTGGCTTCACCAAAATTATCATTTGCAGCTTGCTAGCAGGCTAGTCAACTTAACTGTATCTCTGGATTTGGCATGAGACTCTTATTTTAAGCTAGCAGAGACAGAAACCTTCATTTATTTCAATATTACAATGATCTGATCTGTTTTCACCAATTTCCATTGATTCACATACAAGACCTATGCTATCGGTCATTCCCCCAGAGCAAAACTGGTCTGGCCTAGTGGTGGGCCACACAACCCACTTGCACTTGGCCCACATGCATAAATGAATTGCAGCCCTTATGTGGTCCACACCTGGCATCCAACATGTGTGCCACATAAGGCCCACAACTCAGCCAAACTGCTGCCAGAGCTGGCCCTAATCTGGCCATATGGTGGGCCAAAGGATTTTCATAAGTGGTTCCTGATGTCAGCCTTAATTCAACTCAGCTACTTAATTTATGTGCCATATTTGATCCAGATTTTATATATATATATATATATATCAACAAGTACAGTATTATAACTGTATTATAACTGTTTACTTAGTAACTGTTTCACTGCCAAATTCATTCACTTTTGTCTATTTAGGTTTTCTTATTATTATTAGCCATGTCAACACATTACACACATGCACATTTACAACACTTAACAAATTTAAAAACTGTACATTTATGATTCTACACATGTCAATAAACTGGATGAATTGGATTCTTCCCACTCTCAGCACGAGTTTAAGATATGGTGCTGTCCATACTTTCTCTTCATTCTCTTCAGTGTTGACAGATTTTGCTGTTAGTATGATGATTTTCAGATTAAATAGTTTAAATCTTACATGTTTAAACTTGGCAAATGCATATTCTCTATGGGAATGAAAAAGGTTTTACAAAAAAATAAAAAAATCTTACTTTGTCTAAACTTGAACTGTACCTCCAAATGGCTCGTATACGAATAATATTGCGACATATCTCGCTCCATGGGTTGAGACCTTCGCGTACAGATTGTATTGTAAAATGGTTAAATGCGAAAGGAATATCTGAAAATCACATAAGTGGAACGAGAAGTGATATGTTTATACAAATTGGTATGACTTAATTTTCAAGTTTACATACATTTGAATAAATCATTACACCTTTGTGCAATACCATTTACAAGTCACGAATCTTGACTTTGCACTTGCAAATTGTATCATGCGCGCAGATTGCGGTTTGCATGTACAAATAATATTGAGACATATTACGCTCCATATAAAACAACCACTCACACTGTAGGTCTGACAAAAATATATATATTATCAGGGCCATTTGTTATGATATCGGACTTATCCGAATTACATCATCATTTCCAGATATCAGGCCAATATATATTTTATTTTTATTTTATCTTTCTTTTTAGTTGTTGTTCTTAAAAGTGAAGAAAGGTATTGATTGCTTACGTTAAGAATGCCAGGGAATATTAAGAAAGGACCACATGACCTTCTTCCATTACTCCAGAGTCCAATAATTATGCTCCTAGCAAATTGAAACCTTTTAGCCTTCCCGGTTAGTCTCACTGATTATTGGGTTTCTTAAGGCTACACAGCTGTTCAATCCTGATCTCTTGAGTTCCCTTCACATTGTACATATGGAAATGTTCTTACTGTCACTATTAAACATAGCCCTGAGTTCTGCTGTTGTTTTTCTTAGATTTGATTTCACTAGACGTTTAAGTGATCGCCGAACACTTCAATCACTTCCTCGAAGATCGCTTCTCACTATCCTTCCTAATTTTAGTAGTTTCTTCAATCTCTTTAGATGTTTTCTCTGCTTGATGCATGCCAGTGAACATCTTGTCCACGACCACAGGATTTGACTTTAGACATGGTTGTTTGAGAAATGAGAAGCTACTCATTGCATCAGTTGTGGTTGAATAACTTGTTGTCAGCTGAAAGATAATCACCCATGCAGGCTCCTACATGATTTGTTAAATCCAGGTGGTGACTATTTTTTTGTCCAGGAAGTGTATCTCATAAGAATTAACTGGCTCTGTTCAAACCATTTAGGCTTAAGTTAGCATTGCACCTAAGTGTAGGGCATCCCACCTCCTTGAATGATGGCACCACTGTTTTTAAGAGTAAATGTTTGAAGGCTGAACTCAACAGAACACAACCTCTTTATTAGCATTCTGTTAGAGGAACTACTTCTTTTGGCTTTTCTGGGATCTGCGCAGAAACGGGTTAGCTAACAAGAGAAAATATCTCTCTCTACTTTAAAAAACGAGTTCAGTCGTTGTCCATATGAAACACAAAAGTAGGTGTGAAAATTTATGGTAACCTTATTCCCAGGCCGTCTCCTGCTCTGTGACCAATGAGCTGACAGCCATAATCCCGCTCATCTCATTGGTCGACGTACTGTTGTTTGCAAAGAAGATACCAGAAGACAACAAAGCAACAACTTTTACCCACACTAACTGTTTGAACTTTTCTTATTGCACTTTAACAAGAGGAATGCTCTGCTTTCTATTGTTTTACATTAATTTATACAGTTTTAAGTAAGCAGAACAGGTTTCTGTTCATTTTGTTATTTTGTATTAAAAATAAATTGTTGAATAATAATTTCATTTGGACATGTTCATATCACTCAAAAATATGCATCTAATTCTATTCAGATTCAAGTCAAATAGTACACAAATCATTTCACACACACAAAAAAGCGAAAACAAATTCATGATGCCTAGAAGAATAAAGGCAGCGAATGAGATGTCCCTTAATTATTTTTCAGTTGGCAACCCTTATGTTTTTCTGCATTTACAAAACAGAATACATTGACTCCTTCAGTATATTGTTGTAATTTCTTTATTTGTTACTGTGATCACTTTTATTCTCTGGCCCCTTAGTTTGCCTCAGTTTCATGAGTTGGGCCCAATTCCCAATTAATTAAATAGCTGTGTCACACACAGTTCATCTGTAGAAAACCTAGACACCGTTGACAATTAAAGAAAATCTACGCCTGAATAAAACAAAAAGCAAAAAACAAACAAACAAAAAATCATCTAAATGTAAACTGCAGATCTGATCAGAGCAATATTCATTTGGTTGCTGTAGCTTCTGCCCCAGTGCAGAAAAGAGTCCTAGGAGTTTTCAGAAATGCAGTTCAACCTGTGAACTGAATATCTGTCCCGATCAGCATGTAGTCCTAGAGAAAAAACATTGAGATTTGGAGATGAGTTCATCAAGTCTTTATGTCACATTAGATATTAGCCAAAAACTTGCATATTATGGTTTTATCAAGTTTCTGACCTCAAGGACCTGAAGCTGGGGGTTCACAAGATCTAGCTTTCCAATGGTAGGAAGTGGGTATCCCTTAGCAAGTTGAACTGTGAAGAAAGAAAAAATGACACATTTACATTTCGTCTAGTCTCAAAAATAGAAACTACTAAAACTGATTTAAGAACTGTCTAACGCATTATTAAAAACTGGAAGGATAGTGGAGAACCATTGTCTTCAAGGAAGAAATGTGGTCAATAAAAGAAGTCTGATTGATCGTAATTGGCGATCACATAAACTTTATTCATGATGTGAAATCAAATGGAAGAAAACCAACAGTGGAACTCAGGGCTATGTTTAATAGTGAAAGTAAGAACATTTCCACACGTACAATGTGAAGGGAACTCAAGGGATTGGGACTGAACAGCTGTGTAGCCTTAAGAAAACCACTAATCAGTGAGGATAACTGGAAATAAAGGCTTCAGTTTGCTAGGGAGCAGAAAGATTGGACTCTGGAGCAATGGAAGAAGGTCATGTGGTCTGATGAGTCCAGATTTACCCTGTTCCAGAGTGATGGGGGCATCAGGGTAAGAAGAGAGGCAGATGAAGTGATGCAGCCATCATGCCTAGTGTCTACTGTACAAGCCTGTGCTATGGGGCAGTGCTATGATCTGGGTCTAGGTTCATTAGCTGACTACCTGAATATACTGAATGAGCAGCTTATTCCATCAATGGATCATATTCCAAGATGACAATGTCAGGATTCATGGGGCTCAGATTGTCAAAGAGTGGTTCAGGGAGCATGAGATGGATTGTTCCACCACAGAGTCCAGACCTTAACCACATTGAGAATCTTTGGAAAGGTGATCATAATGCTATGCCTGCCTCACAAAGTAATCTCAAGAGTAGTGAACATTTAAAAACTTACCATTCAGTTTGGGTATCACTGTGGAATTGACGACCATTTGGAAGATTGCATTTTCCTCGCGGCTGAGCTGTAGGTTAAGATGAACATCATTAGGTTGAGTTGCTGCTAACAGGTTGTGATTGGTATTAGAATGTAGCTCTCACCTGAAAGTCTCCTACATTACTTGTGGCCAGGGACAGATTCATCCTGCGCAAATTAGGCAACATTATCAGACAATATTCATCTTTACAAAGACCTCTTCTGAGTTTATTTTGGAAAGAAACTCACTCATTGAGTGTTACAGCTCCAGCCACCCTCATTCCACTGATAAACAACTTGGCGCTGACACTGGCCTCCTGTCAAGACAGGTGTTGCAGAGTTCAAGTGTTTATTTCCCAAATAACACAATGCTTTTTTTTTTTTTTTTCATCCTATCAGACGTGTAACGTACCAAGTTTAGGACAAAAAGAAGGGACAGTGTGGCATTGGGTTGGATAGCATAGGCCGTCACTGTGGTGGTGGTCTGAACTGTCACATTGTTTGGTTTAAAAGTGATGATGGGAGTCTTCACTGACTTCACCGTTAGTTTCATCATCAGACCTGGGAATTCCTTGGCAATCTAAAAATAAAAAAATAAAATACAGATGTGAGTTTGATAAATTTCTAAAAATGGAAGTTTATTTACGAAACTAGTGAAATATGTTGTCACCTTTGGGATAAAGAATCCAAATGTTCTGGTGTTCAGTCGGAACGGAGAGCTTTGTGGGATCTGTTGCGAAAGAGCAAGACAGATTTTCAGACCAGAGGGATGTTACACAAGTAGATGTCAATAGGAACCAGTAGGATGGAGTTGGAGTATACCATGTCATCAGTGATGTCCAGGATGAGTGCTTCAGCACTTTTGTAGACAAATGCTGCAGAGTTGGCGGTGAAGGCAGACACGCCGATGTACAACATTTTGTTGTTCTGTGGTGGCAGGGAAAAGGCTGTGGGGGAGAACGGAGGCTCCTGATGCTTCCCGATGTTGTAAAATTCACCCTGAAAACATGAATATGGAGAAAGGTTGATATGACAGTTTAATTTAAAGTAAAACTCTCATAAGAGCTGTTCACAATCCTTCACCTTCAGCCTCAGATCAATAGAAGACGTTGAAACGACTGGCGGCGATACCATGGTATACTCGATCTCTGCATACTGGTCCACCTTGGCCATGACTGCAGTGAGGTAGAGGGTCACTCATATGTTCAACATCAGTGAAACAGGATAATGATTGACAAACTTCACGTTTACCATTGAGAGTACTAAGCCGGGGGTTTAAGTCGACTACTGATTCGTCCACCAGATGGCAGATCTGCAACAAGAAATGAACAAATGATGTATTTCTTCAGCCTCCATAGAGAACTTGACTTTAATAGAAGCTTAATGACACCACAGGCTGCAACTAAACCAAACCATTCTCCCTTTGCTACATTACATCCTCCTGGCTGGGATGTTATATGTCTGTGCTAGCTACAGGTAAAAGTCTTACAAATTGGTATATCAGATAACATGGTTCCTTTTCTCACAAGCAGAATCTAATAATTTATTATACACCGATCAGCCATAACATTATCAGGAGATGTGAGTAACATCGACCATCTTGTGACAATTCAGTGTTCTGTTCGGAAGCTTTTGGACACTTTAGCACCCATCTAGACCGGACCAGACACCCCCACCCTATAGCGATGACACTCCTTGATGTTCAGCAGCCAGGAACAACTTAAAAAAAGAAGCTGAAGAACAGCACAAGGTGTTGACCTGGCCTCCAAATTCACTAGATCCCAAACTGATCAAGTATCTGTGGGATGATCCACAGAGGCCCCTCCCCTCAAAGGCCCCCAATAACAACATCCTGTTGCCAGACACCACCGGACACCCTCAGAAGGTACAATCAAGACCTACACAATATTAGGAAGGTGGTCATAATGCCATGCCTGACCGGTGTATAATAAGGGGACTTTTTGATAGTACAGCTTGTTTATAATGCTTTTTAATCTCTCCTAAGTGCAGAATTTTAGTTATATATTTTTTTGTAAATGCACTGATGCCGTGTTAATCAAGTTAAAGTAATTGAGCTGCATTTAGCCAGAGTTCTTGTGGTAAAATAAGATGCAGTGTGAGTGAGTGTGTTGATTCTGCAAAGAGTCAGTTGCATAAGGTCATCACCTTTTTCTCCAGGGTTTTACGCAAGCTTCTCTCAATGGAGTGTCTGAATATATTGTACAGCCAGCTGAAACAAACAGCAAGTTGAAGAGTTAGAGGACCATGCAGTACGTCAAGCATGACATTCAAAACCTGAAAATCAAACTCACATACGGCAGATTGTTTTCTTACCTGGCTCTACCGTGGAACTTGATGCTGACACTGCCTACACTGGAGGCGCAGTTGACACTACTGACTGTTGGTCGGCCCGTACTGTCTCTGTTGATGGCGATAGTTGTGCCAATAGTGAGGCCGTTCACACCGAGATCAAAGGAGCCACTGGCCCTTCTGTTAAGAGAGGGAGAGGGAAGTCAAAGCTGGAGCAGGAAATGCAGTTTTAAAAAGTATATTTGTGAGAAATTATCACTAATATTACTCACAATATCTTGGTCTTGAGTCTCCAGTTTCCACGCATGCTGATGAAAGCATTGCTAATAGACAGTCTGACCCCAGTCCCTGGCACCAGATCCACCGCAGACTGTGGAAGTCCTATGTTCACTATTTGCATCCTAAAAGAAAATAATAAAATGTTTGTATAAGCTGAATGTCCCAGTTTCCAACTAAATTTTGAAGCATGTTTAGTAAAGTGCCTTACCCTGACAAACTGTACTCGACCTTGAGAGCGCGGTTAATCCTCTTTGTCCCAGATATGTCCGGGATTGTGATGGTTTTGAGCTTCTGCTGCAGAATACCCATGCCAACTTGTCTTCCTGGTAAAAAGCAGAAAACATGATGAGATCAGTGCTCTTCACATGAAATATACTCTAACCTGTAACTTGATCCGAGGCTCACCATAGTCGAGGCCTTTTCCCGTCAGCCCGGCCTGTACTCCAGGGTTGACGCTTAGGGTTGTAGGGATGAGAGCCACAAGGACCAAACAACAGCTGAGGAACATCTTGAGTTCAGTGACAGAAGGTACACGATCACCAGCTAAATACTTCTGTGAACACGTGCTTTAAACCAGGTTAATTTCTTTTTTTCGTGTGTGTGTGAGTGTGTGTGGTGAGGAATTTTTACAGATACGTGATGAATGCATGCTAGGCCATAAATCAAGGCTTCCTCATTTAGACCTCAAATCTCCATTATTGCATCAAAAGCAAAGAGTAGCGCAGTTTAAAACAGAAGTGGAAGTTCATAGTATTGGTGCAACTTCCCTTAAATGTACTGTGTTTTTTTTTTAACCACTAGGTTGGAAGGTTCCTGGTTTAACAGAGAGGGTTGTGACAGAGCCAACTATCCTGCTGCAGAAATCACATGACTGGAGGTTTATTAAATTAGGGTTAGGAGTTTGAAAGCCTGCTCCACAAAAGCCCGCTTCAAATCCGAATCCATGGAGAAATGTTGCAGACTTTACAGTTTAAAAAACAACAAAACAAAATAGGATAGATAACTTGGCAGTTTTCTGATGAGGTTGGTGCTTGAGCATGTTTTGGAATTAGAAAACTGAGGACACTGAGTTATATGACGTGAGTCTTGTGGGTCTGAAGTGCAGTAGAGAAGACGTTTGTGTAAAAGATTCAGAGATTCAGAAAAAAAGTAGTATTTTGGTGTACTTAACATGTAACACCAAATGAATCAAAGTGCATCATAAAATGACTGAACTTGCACTGATTGAATAAATGGGGAACTTGAGAGTTGGTCTCTTGTGGAACGTGACAGCTCCTGTTAGTCATTAGTCATCACTTTTGTTGAATATTCACATGCATTTTTAGCTTTAGCATAACTCACTTTCTACACCAAACACAGCATACCCACCCTTAACTGAAGCTGCAGTTCGTCAGGAGTAGAGCTGTTATCATTTCTGTCATGATGTGTGAAAGAGTAAGACAGACTCTTGGCCTCTAATTGACTTACTGGGTCACCAGAGGTACGTAGATAATAGTAAATGTACTGGGAGCAGCAAAGTGCAAGGTCATTTGAACACTGCTGCTTTTGTCTGACACACCTGTAAACAGGTCAGGTCATTTACGGCAATGAACTTATAAAGCAGAGGATTAGATGGAAGCAGGAGACAGAATTGTCTGCAACACAAACCGAAGTGGCTCTGGAGAATAAAACATTTCTACAAATGGGAACACCACAACGTTTGCTCATGTAGCAGGGAGATTCCTGTAAGTGATAGTTATCTACTTAGACCTGTTTGCACAGGATTATTTTTACCTGGGGTCATTATATTATTCGGATATTACCCCCCACGTCTGTGTTTGATGTGCCGCATTCGCACAGGATAATAAAAAAGATGTTTTACATATAAAACATGACATGATGAGTTTACTGATCCTGATGGAAGAATTTATCCAGCTGAGAAACCCTAATAAATCTATAGTCATGTGATATGATGCTTAACCTACAATCAAGATAATCTAAGTAAATGCTGCTAGCTTGTGTTCTGCTCAGCAGCAGACACTAACTCAAAACTTGTGAAATATAAGCTCACCAAATGTTGCTGGTTAGCTTAACCTACAATCTAAATAAACTAAGTAAATTATGCTGGCTTGTAGACCCACAGGGCAGCAGAGGATAATTCAACCATTGTGAAACATAAGCTAACCTAACGCTGCTGGCTTGTATTTCCTGCTCAGCAGCTAACCATAGCTACTAAGCAACATGAAGACATCAAGAACCTGGTCTAAACAACAGCCGTCATTGGGGATTTCAAGTGGGCACTTCCTTTCCCCGATGTTTCGGTAAATTAGGCAACAGCTAATATTTCAATAATTAGCCTAGTCCTTTTATGAATCACGCCACAAACAAATCTACCGTGGTTCTCCCGTTGCTGCGTACTAAACCACGAAACAAACAAAACTACTGTGGTCTGCCCTGTTGATGCGGACTAAACCACGAAACAAACAAACAAAACTACCGTGGTTTGCCCTGTTGATGCAGACTGAACCACAAAACAAACAAACAAAACTACCGTGTTTCAGCCCGCATCAACGGGGCGAATCACGAAACAAAGACATCTACTGTGATTTGCCCCGTTGCTGCGGGCTGAAACACGAAACAAACAAAGAAAACTATTGTGATTCTAGACCACTTTTTCATGGTCTTGGTCTTGTCACGACCTTGACAGTCTTTGGTCTCGGGGTTTTTTTTGTTTTTGTTTTTTGATATCATTAAAAAATCACATGCATTTTGTGACACAGAAGGTTCGTCCTCGCACGTAAAATGTTGGCGAATTCGCCAGTCGTCAGGTTTGGTTTTACAGACCATTAAGAGTTTATTTGCCACACAACTAACATTAAGAAGCATCCTGCAATATGCAAATCTTTCACGGTACGGTACGGTGTTACTGCACACAGTCTGTCAATCCGTGACCATGAGAATACACAAAGGCTTAATCCCTCTCGTGCCTACATGATCAACATTCAATGCAGCCTTATTTTATTATTATATGTTTTATTTTATTAAATGTTGGATGTGGTATGTATAAAGGTTGTCCTCTTCTGTGTGGCCTTATGAGCTTATCATGCCACTACAGCTGCAGAATGGTTTAGCCTACAGATTCTGTCGAGAACAACATCAGACCTTGTAGAGTAGAAGTGTATTTTTTCTTAAGATTGGTTTAATTTCTTATCAACAATACACACAAGTTAGTTGGCTGACAGGAGGAAAATGCAAAATGGCAACACTTTTTTTTTTTGGCCTCGGTCTCTGTCTTGAGCTGAACTAGTCTTGGTCTTGACTTGGTCTGACTTGGTCTTGTCTTGGCCTTGATACTCTCTGGTCTTAGTAGTGTCTTGGCCTCGGTTTAGGCAAGGTTACGTGTTTCATGCAGCCACCCTTACCTTTAGCTAGCTCCCCTGTAGCATGCTTCCTACGTACCCATAGCCGTTTGCTTGCTCCCACTGCTGCCCGAGACATGTTACAGTACCTACCGCAGTCTTCTGGCTTTTTCCCCGTATGCCCAGCTCGCTCAGAAGGGCAATTGCCAATTTTGCTGTAAATCCATGGCAGCTCTCCAACCATTCTGCTCTGCGTCTGCTGCTAACTTTGCATACGTAGCTCTCTTACGCTTGTTAGCCTCCTCAACTCTATATTCCCACGGGACAGTGAGTTCTGTGAAATAGACTACTTTCGCTGGCTCAGACCACAATAACATAGCTTCCTAACGTGTGCTAGCTATTTTATCTTTCTAGTTAGTTGTTGTTCTTAAGAGGGTTTTTTTTTTTTTTTTTTTTTTTTTTTATGTTGATCTGAGCTTCTGTGACCAAGCAATTTCCCTTGTGGATGAATGAAATCTAAGTATAACACTTACAGTTCATAGAAACAGTAGTTAAAAGTAAAACAAAACATACAGTTAAGAACTTTATTGAAATCTCAATTAAAACTCACTCAGAACTCAAGTAAAACCCACAAAAGGCTCTTTGGTACAGTTTTAAGTAGCAATTTAAAAGAGATCAGAGTCAGTCGACCTGCAGATCTTCAAGCAGATGCCATGAGTCTCCTGACTGTAAATGCCTGGTTACTTTTAGTTTTCAGTCGAGCCCCTTGAACAGTAGACAATGTGACCTCCAACCATGGATCACAAGGTACATGTCAGCCTGTATGGTCAATGAAGGTGCTTTAAAAGTAATCAACAGATTCTAAAACATACTGGGAGCCAGTGGAGATTTGCTCGAACTGGAGGGATATGATCCCTTCTCCTGGTTCTGGTTAAAATCAGCTGAATTTTGGATTTAAAATGGCCTGGTCATCTCCATCTCCAAGAATTTTATTTCATTCATTTCAACTCACACTGCCTCTGACCCACTGATGAAACTGTATGAAGGTCTTTACATTTACAGTGTTAGAAAGTGGATCTCTGGCCACGTCCAATGATGAGACACACACAGGTCGTCATGAATAATCCATCACCCAGCAGCAACGGATTTGTTTAGCAAGAGAAAGTAGACGGGGCTGAGGTTTAGGACTGTCAAATAGGTGACGTCTTAGACAGCTGGCGTCTACAGCTGTTGATCCTTTGGTGACACTTAGAGGTGATGCTGGGAAACTGTCATAAATATGAAAATGATTAGTTTGACCGTGACGGGCAATTTGCAGCGAGTGATGGTTTTCTGAATGTAATCGGCGCTGTTGACTGCACACACATCACTCTAAAAAAAGAAAGGTATTGATTGCTTACGTTAAGAAGGCCGGAGAATATTAAGAAAGGACCACATGACCTTCTTCCATTGCTCCAGAGTCCAATAATTATGCTCCCCAGCAAATTGAGACCCTTTAGCCTTCACGGTTAGTCTCACTGATTATTGGGTTTCTTAAGGCTACACAGCTGTTCAGTCCCAATCCATTGAGTTCCCTTCTCGTTCTACGTATGGAAATTATCTTACTGTCACTATTGAACGTAGCCCTGAGTTCTGCTGTTGTTTTTCTTAGATTTGATTTCACTAAACTTTTAAGTGATCACTTCCCACTGTCCTTCCTAATTTTAGTAGTTTCTTCAATCCTTAGATGTTTTCGCTGCTTGATGCATGCCAGTGATTTGACACTTCTCAAATAGACTAACATCTTTTCCACAACCACAGGATGTGTCTTTAGACATGCTTGTTTAAGAAATAAGAAGCTACTCATTGCATCAGTTGGGGTTGAATAACTTGTTGTCAGCTGAAAGATAGATCACCCATGCAGGCTCCTACATACACTATATTACCAAAAGTATTCGCTCACCCATTCAAATGATCAGAATCAGGTGTTCTAATCACTTGGCCTGGCCCCAGGTGTATAAATTCAAGCACTCAGGCATGCAGACTGTGAAACAAGACATTTGTGAAAGAATGGGCCGCTCTCAGGAGCTCAGTGAATTCCAGCGTGGAACTGTCATAGGATGCCACTTGTGCAACAAATCCAGTTGTGAAATTTCCTCGCTCCTAAATATTCCACAGTCAACTGTCAGCTCTATTATAACAAAATGGAAGCGTTTGGGAACAACAGCAACTCAGCCACGAAGTGGTAGGCCACATAAAGTGACGGAGAGGGGTCAGCGGATGCTGAAGCGCATAGTGCAAAGAGGTCACCGACTTTCTGCACAGTCAATTGCTACAGAGCTACAAACTTCATGTGACCTTCAGATTAGCCCAAGTACAGTACGCAGAGAGCTTCATGGAATGGGTTTCCATGGCCGAGCAGCTGCAGCCAGCCACACATCACCAAGTGCAATGCAAGGCGTCGGATGCAATGGTGTAAAGCACGCCGCCACTGGCCTCTAGAGCAGTGGAGACGCGTTCTCTGGAGTGATGAATCACGCTTTTCCATCTGGCAATCTGATGGACGAGTCTGGGTTTGGAGGTTGCCAGGAGAACGGTACATTTCAGATTGCATTGTGCCAACTGTGAAATTTGGTGGAGGAGGAATTATGGTATGGGGTTGTTTTTCAGGAGCTGGGCTTGGCCCCTTAGTTCCAGTGAAAGGAACATTGAATGCTTCAGGATACCAAAACATTTTGGACAATTCCATGCTCCCAACCTTGTGGGAACAGTTTGGAGCGGGCCCCTTCCTCTTCAACATGACTGTGCACCAGTGCACAAAGCAAGGTCCATAAAGACGTGGATGACAGAGTCTGGTGTGGATGAACTTGACTGGCCTGCACAGAGTACTGACCTGAACCCGATAGAACACCTTTGGGATGAATTAGAGCGGGAGACTGAGAGCCAGGCCTTCTCGACCAACATCAGTGTGTGACCTCACCAATGCGCTTTTGGAAAAATGGTCAAAAATTCCTATAAACACTCTCCTCAACCTTGTGGACAGTCTTCCCAGAAGAGTTGAAGCTGTAATAGCTGCAAAAGGTGGACCGACATCATATTGAATTCTGAGTTAGGAATGGGATGGCACTTCAGTTCATAGAATGAGTAAAGGCAGGTGAGCGAATACTTTTGGTAATATAGTGTATATGATTTGTTAAATCCAGGTGGAGACTATTTTTTTGGCCAGGAAGTGTATCTCATAAGAATTAACTGGCTCCGTTCAAACCCATTTAGGCTAAAGTTAACATTGCACCTAAGTGTAGGGCATCCCACCTCCTTGAATGATTGCCCTACTGTTATTAGGAGTAAATGTCTGAAGGCTGAACTCAACAGAACACAACCTCTTTATTACCATTCTGTTAGAGGAACTACTACTTTTGGCTTTTCTAGGGTCTGCGCAGAAACGGGTTAGCTAACAAGAGAAAATATCTCTCTCTACTTTAAAAAATGAGTTCAGTAGTTGTCCATATGAAAAACAGGATCATTCCGTAATTAGAACAAAAGTAGGTGTCCCGACAGGGCGCTTTGTGTGAAAATTCATGGTAAACTTATTCCCAGACTGTCTGCTACTCTGTGACCAATGAGCAACAACAAAGCAACAACTTTTACCCACACTTACTGTTTGAACTTTTTTTTATTGCACTTTAACAAGAGGAATGCTCTGCTTTCTATTGTTTTACATTCATTTATACAGTTTTCAGTTAAGCAGAACAGGTTTCTGTTAATTTTGTTATTTTGTATTAAAAATAAATTGTTGAATAATAATTTCATTTGGACATGTTCATATCACTCAAAAATATGCATCCAATTCTATTCAGATTTGAGTCAAACAGTACACAAATCATTTCACACACAAAAAAAGCTAAAACAAATTCATGCTGCCTAGAAGAATAAAGGCAGCGAATGAGATGTCCCTTATTTCTTTTTCAGGGAGTTGGCAACCCTTATGTTGTTCTGCATTTACAAAACAGAATACATTGACTCCTTCAGTATATTGTTGTAATTTCTTTATTTGTTACTGTGATCACTTTTATTCTCTGGCCCCTTAGTTTGCCTCAGTTTCATGAGTTGGGCCCAATTCCCAATTAATTGAATAGCTGTGTCACTCAGGAATGCAGTTCAACCAGTTCAACCTGTGAACTTAATATCTGTCCCGATCAGCATGTAGTCCTAGAGAAAAAACATTGAAATTAGGAGTTGAGTTCAGTCTTTATGTCACATTAGATATTAGCTAAAAACTTGCATATTATGGTTTTATCAAGTCTCTGACCTCCAAGACCTGAAGCTGGGGGTTCACAAGATCTATCTTTCCAATGGCAGGAAGTGGGTATCCCTTACCAAGTTGAACTGTGGAGAAAAAAAAAATGACACATTTACATATCATCTAGTCTCAAAAATAGAAACTACTAGTTTAGTTTAAGAATTGTCCAACGCATTATTAAAACTGGAAGAATGGTGAGAACCATTGTCTTCAGGAATAAAAAAAGTCTGATTGACCATAATGGCGATCACATAAACTTTATCCATGATGTGAAATAAAATGGAAGAAAAACAACAGTGGAACTCAGGGCTATGTTAATAGTGAAAGTAAGAACATTTCCACACGTACAATGTGAAGGGAACTCAAGGGATTGGGACTGACAGCTGTGTAGCCTTAAGAAAACCACTAATCAGTGAGGCTAACTGGAAATAAAGGCTTCAGTTGCTAGGGAGCATAAAGATTGGACTCTGGAGCAATGGAAGAAGGTCATGTGGTCTGATGAGTCCAGATTTCCCCTGTTCCAGAGTGATGGGGGCATCAGGGTAAGAAGAGAGGCAGATGAAGTGATGCAGCCATCATGCCAGTGTCTACTGTACAAGCCTGTGCTATGGGGCAGTGGCTATGATCTGGGGTTGCTGCAGTTGCTCAGTCTAGGTTCATTAGCTGACTACCTGAATATACTGAATGAGCAGCTTATTCCATCAATGGATCATATTCCAAGATGACAATGTCAGGATTCATGGGACTTCAGATTGTCAAAGAGTGGTTCAGGGAGCATGAGATGGATTGGCCACAACAGAGTCCAGATCTTAACCCCATTGAGAATCTTTAGGAAGGTGGTCATGCCTGCCTCACAGGGTAATCTCAAGAGTAGTGAACATTTAGTAACTCACCATTCACTATGGGTATCACTATGAATCTGACAACCATTTGGAAGATGCTGTTGAGGGAGTTGACCTGTAGGTTGAGATGAACGTCATTAGACTGAGTTGTTGCTAACAGGTTGTGATTGGTATTAGAATGTACAGTAGCTCTCACCTGAAAGTCTCCTACATTACTTGTGGCCAGGGTCAGATTCATCCTGCGCAAATTAGGTAACATTATCAGACAATATTCATCTTTACAAAGACCTCTTCTGAGGTTATTTTGTAAAGAAACTCACTTGTTGAGTGTTACAGCTCCAGCCACCCTCAGTCCACTGACAGACAACTTGGCGCTGACACTGGCCTCCTGTCAAGACAGGTGTTGCAGAGTTCAAGTATTTATTTCCCAAAAACACAATGTTTTTGTTTTTTTTCATCCTATCAGACGTGTAACATACCAAGTTTAGGACAAAAAGAGGGGACAGTGTGGCGTTGGGTTGGATGGCATAGGCCGTCACTGTGGTGGTGGTCTGAACTGTCACATTGTTTGGTTTAAAAGTGATGATTGGAGTCTTCTCTGACTTCACCGTTAGTTTCATCATCAGACCTGGGAATTCCTTGGCAATCTAAAAATAAAAAAATAAAATACAGATGTGAGTTTGATAAATTTCTAAAAATGGAAATTTATTCTTTTTTATGAAACTAGTGAAATATGTCGTCACCTGTGGGATAAGGACTCCAAATGTTCTGGTGCTGAGTCGGAAGGGAGAGCTTTGTGGGACCTGTTGCAAAAGAGCAAGATTTTCAGACCAGAGGGATGTTATGCAAGTAGATGTCAATAGGAACCAGTAGGATGGAGTTGGAGTATACCATGTCGTCAGTGATGTCCACGCTGAGTGCTCCAGCTCTGTTGTAGACAAATGCTGCAGAGTTGGCGGTGAAGGCAGACACGCCGATGTACAACATGTTGTTCTGCATTGGCAGGGAAAAGGCTGTGGGGGAGAACGGAGGCTCCTGATGGTTCCCGATGTTGTTAAAATTCACCCTGAAAACATGAATATGGAGAAAGGTTGATATGACAGTTTCATTAAAATAAAACTATCATTAGAGCTGTTCACAATCCTTCACCTTCAGCCTCAGATCAATAGAAGACTTTTGAAACGACTGGCGGCGATACCATGGTATACTCGATCTCTGCATACTTGTCCACCTTGGCCATGACTGCAGTGAGGTAGAGGGTCACTCATATTCAACATCAGTGAAACAGGATAATGATTGACAAACTTCATGTTTACCCATTGAGAGTTACTCAGGGGGGTTTAAGTCGACTATGCTCCATCCCCAGTTGGCAGATCTGCAACAAGAAATGAACACAAATGATGTATTTCTTCAGCCTCCAGAGAGAACTTGACTTTAATAGAA